>MU182085.1:369729-384825 GCA_016904865.1 Pissodes strobi
GCTCGTGAAGGCCAAGAACGGTTGCTAATGAACAAAAAGGCTTGGAAATTGTGCAGCATTTTGTAGAAGAACCAAATCTGTCGCTACGAAAATGTTCTCTCAGTCAGATGTTGGTTTTGTATCGGTGAGAAATGTCCTCAGATATCATAAGTTTCATCTCTATAAAATTACATTGATTGGTGCAAGAGATATTCAAAGATGATTCTGAATGACGAACGGAGTTTTGTTAAATTATGATAGAAAAAAGGGATCAAAATCAGAATTTCTTCAATAATATTATTGTTTTCTGACAATTAACTTTCATGCTTAACGGTACAGTTCAGCGACATAATTGTCGATAATGAGCAGATGAGAATCTTCACTGGATGGGAGAATCGCACACCCAGTATCCCTGAGAAGGTCAACGTTTGGGCAGGCATAATTCAAAACCAAATAATAAGCCCATTTTTTATTGAGAGGAATTTGAATTCAAAGCATTATTTGCACATGTTAGAAGATCAAATATTACCTGAAATAATAATTAGGAGAGGTCACAATTTACAATAATTAACATGGTTTCAGAAAAATAATTCCTGCACATTTCGGTATAAAAGTAAGGAGATTTTTAGATACTACTTTTCCTATAGGTGGGTCGGCAGAAGAGGTGAAATAGAATGGCAAGCGAGGTTCCCGGAACTTACGCCGATGGACTATTTCGTCTAGGGTCATCTGAAAAATAAAGTGTTTACAACAAAACCGGAAAATATTGTTACCCTTAAGGACAGGATCAGGAATGTGAATTGATAACTCCAGTTATGCTCCAAAATATTATTAATACATTTTTTCTTCAAACGTCAGTAAATCCGTCATTACTCGATTGTGTAGGCGGCCGTGAAGTTTCGTTTTTCCTCCGCCGGAGCTTTACTTTTCACTTTTCCGCCGGCGGAGGTAAAAGTGTTGTCATAGCAACATAGATACAATACAAACAAACAACAAATAAGTGTCAACAACTCAAACTAACCCAAACTAATTTAGGAACAAATTGGTTATTATTTAATCGAACTTACTCAATAACTGCTTATCAATACGGAATTAAAACGCAATCGGAGACGCAATCTTAAAAAAATAATTATTGTTGACAGTGTCCAGCTTTATGTTACATTACTATAGCAACAACCTGTGCCTATTCACCGACACCGGTCTAAGCCGCCTTGCGAACCCACTTATCTTTAATAATCGTTATTATTACTATTAAAAAGAGATGTTTTTGCATTAATTTGTCGACATTTGAAGAAAAAACAGCATATTTTATTTGGAGGAAAAGTTAATTTTCATGGCTTGCTCTCTATTACCAGCCTCACTCCGTTCGGCTGTTAAACACGAGCGTGCCATGAAAAGTATCACTTTTCCTCCATATAAAATAATATACTATTATTACAACTTGGGGCATTGTCATGCTGTTCAGGGGCGCCATTTCCAGCACTTAATTAAATAAGTTTTTTTCGTAACTATTGTATTTCTTATGTTAATAAATGGACGTCATATCCTTTGAACTGTTGGATTTAAGTATTAGACATGAAACAGGAACTGGTGCTAACATTTTGCGTGGATTCAGAAAGTAAATTGAAAACAATAATATTTTAGATAAAAAAACAACATCGGTTTATTCCGCCTTTGTGAAGCACTCCGTATACTTAGCATAT
This sequence comes from Pissodes strobi, assembly GCA_016904865.1. Lineage (NCBI taxonomy): Eukaryota > Metazoa > Arthropoda > Insecta > Coleoptera > Curculionidae > Pissodes > Pissodes strobi. Next base: position 371,412 of record MU182085.1, read on the forward strand.
CTTGTAAAGGTAGATCTAACAAAGGTCTTCAACTTTCATCTGAAATATTTTTTGATCAGAGGCGGCCGTTTAAAAATGTCGAGGGGGTCCGGGACTTTTTGAATACAGGGTATAGTTAACATATCTAAGCAAGCACATAATATGTCAAATGTCTATAAATAAAAATCAGGAGGCATAGACTTGGTTCTGAATAGAAAAAAAATCACCAGACATGAAAAGGGATAGAGAATTCACGGTTGAATACAATCTTCAACACAGAAGATATAATTAAAAATAGAATTCGAATTAAAAATTATACAGCTTTGTTTTGGAATTGTATATAAAAGACTAAGGCTAAGTTCTGTTCCAAGAATATAAATTTCACATTATAGTTATCTTCACATATTTATCTATTGTGAAGCAGAATTGTCAGTATATAGAGTAGGGACCGAATTTATATTTTTTGTCACCTAAACATGAGAAATCTTGCAAGCCTCATGTAAGCTACGCCCAACTTCGGCAAAAACAAGGATAAACGTAATGAGGCGAACTAGTCTATGAAGAAAAGGGAAACCCGAAAGCAAGCCCTACAAAAGCCATTCAAAAAATTAAATTAATTTGTTCGTACCTTTTAGTTCTTATACCTTTGATATTTATTTCTTTTGAATATAAAATGAATCATAAAATAATTTAATGAGACGTTTCATCCATATATCAATATATCAAATAAAAAATTACTTTAATATTTTAAATTTTTTTCCATTCAAAAGGATTAATGTGGTTCAAACAAGGAGCGGCTTATCAATTTTTTGCAAAAAATGGTTACCAACACATATTTTTGCTCTATTTAGACTATGACCCAAAAAATAAATTGCGTTGGTAAAACAAAAATTCATAATTCCTGTGTCATGAACGAAACAACTCTGTAACTAACTGACGGATTATTAAAAATAACACGACGTTGGCTAGAAATTTCAATATCTTAAAACGTTAACTTTAGTAGTTGAGCTGAAAGCGCTACTTATAAAATGGCTTCTTTTAATTATGCGTCAAAGAAAGTACTCATAAGCGATGCTATTTTACTTGAACTTAAATTTTGACTGGTTTCATAATTACCATAGGAAAGGATATTAACAACATAAGAGATGATTATTATTACTTTCTGCAGCATGAAAATATTATTATGTATTATATAATAATAATAAACTTTAGACATTTTTAGGAATAAGGTTATTGCGGGAAAGATATATTCAATTGTCTTGTTCTGTCGTACCGACTCTCTCTCTTTAATGATGGCATTAATACTTTGTTACATTAACCAAAATGAATACAAATCGATTAGTAGACCAGCAAATTTATCAGGCAACTTCATTTAACGTTTAAGCCAGTGACCTTATTCACCCTCGCACACTTTTAACGATGGACATTATTTTATATATCCAATCGGTAAATTTAAATGATGAATGGAGGTAGTGAAAAATTAAAAGGTAAAACTTTGTTGCACACTTTAAAATCTGTCCAATTTCCCAAAAATTAATTGATTAAAAGAAATCGAAAACATGAAAAACATATTATATGGAGTTATTTGTGTAGCAAAAGGAGTGCAACATGCCTTTTAATTCGATTATTAAATTGTAAACAAGTGTTGATATTTTGGAAGTTTTGCATTTTTGAATTTTGGTGCTCGCAGAAAGGCAGCGTATTGAAGTTTTAATATTGATGGTCTGTGGAGACAAAGTACGGAGCCAGGATAAAGTTTATGTTTTATTTAATTAAAAGTATCCTGAGAATCGGATAATCGGTCAAGTGTGCGTAGGATACTTCACAAATTTGAGGAACATGGGACAGTAAAGGATTTACCCAAAAATGGCCGACCAACCGCCTTAACTGTAGATAAAAAAAACTTGGCTTTCTCCGATCAGTAAATGAAAGTCCGCGTCCTTCAATTGACTCGAACTTGCAGTTCGAGTCAAGCAGCCATCTAGGAAGCAACAATTAGTGTCGTTGCGCGTCAAGTTTATAAAAGTCTACTCCAAAATGAACAAGATCAAAGAAATAGGATATTTGAATCTTGTGCCATTATTAATCAGACGCCAGGTATAATCGAAAGAGTTCGGCAATCAATATTAAGACGACTTATTGCATGCGTTGAAGTAGGCGGTGGTCATTTTCAACAACTACAAAATAATGTTATTAACTAGTTTAGTCTTAGTCTTGTAAATAATTTAAGTTTTTTACCTGATAATACAATCAATAAAAGAAACATTTTTTGCTTATTTTTCGAAATGAATTATTTTTTATCCCGAAAACGAAGCAAGACACGAAAAAAACACAAAAAAGTTGTATTTTTAGTTGGTGAATTAAAAAAAAATAAAAATTTGAAAAAAGTCAGTGGCGCACATTTTTTTCAAAAATATTGGGGAAGGTGCCTTCCGGGACGCCACTGGACTTAATAATTTTAATCTAATTAAAGCTAAGTTAGCCTCTTACTATCATTAATACATCTGCCAGAGTTCAATAAAATCGGCTTAAAGAATATTGTGATATTTATGAAAAACCGATTTTTTTTTCAAAGTTTGACACCATCTTGAGAACGAAGCATTTTTGGACCTATGTTTATATGAACTTTTTGAATTAAAATCACTGAAAGAATCATTTGCCGAAGTTTGTCGAAGGACTTAATTTACACCCTGTATATGCAAAAAGTACATAAATAAGCACTGAATATGCAGCAATAAAGCAACTAAATTTTGACCAAATTGGGGTACTGCCTATTGAATAAAATTAAATTAAAGTTCTATATACTTTATTAAATCACAAATACAATTTTCCTATATCAATTTATGTTAAACTTATATTAACATAAACCGCATTATTTATTACGTGTGCATCAATGTTTTGAACTAAAAAACTGTCGCATCTATCACTAAGGGAATGATTCTGCCAAGAAAACGATCTCTCTACATCTACTGAGATTATAGGGCAAAACTTTAATTTTGGAACTAAGGCAGATTCACTAGCCAAACTGTGCTGCCACTTTTTCTTGCCTTAACACCTTAAAACCTGTGTTTTTTTCTATTAAACTTTCTAATTTGGCAATTGTTTTTTTCCTACCTTACCTACCCCGTATTTGTTTGGGTTAGTTTGGGATTTTCAAAATGTGAGATCTGTTTGAAATAAGAAACATGAAATTGAGTCCTTTTTGGCTGACGAAAATATCAACAACATCTGTGAGCTTGGCTTGATGAGAGTGAATCAGGGGATTTAAAAATTGCCGGGGTTAGTATTGGGCTCTTTGTTTTGTCAGAAATAATCAAGTGGGGGAGAGGGGGTGAAGTCGCTATACTGGCGAATCCTGCTATTGAACACACGGACATTCCCAGAATCTCTGAGTTGTCTGTGGATAAAAATATTGAGCTATGTTGTTCATATGCATTAAATCTTAATACATATATAATATCTGTTTATAGATCGCCCTCAGGTGACCTTGGTACCTTTATGGCACATCTAGCAGAAGTCAGAGATATTGTGGGATGTGCTCGAAATATATTAAAAGCGGGTGATTTTAATGTTCTATTTGGAACAGATCAGAGCGAGGCCATTTCTGTATTAGATCTGCTGGAATCCTACGGATTTGAGGCGGCAGTGCATATCGGGACGGGAGGTAGGAACTGTCTTGATAACAGTTCTACAAATATTTTTTACACTCCTTTCAAAGAAGTTAGCCTATATGATAACAATCTTTCAGAACAGAACTATATCCAATTTAAGTTTAAAGTAAATTGTTTTTCAAACAGCCATAAAATAACATCTAAACATCTCAGACCTATAACCGAAAAAGGAAAAAAAATCCTTTATAGTCTGGTTGCGAGTTTGAACTGGTCATTTAAAACAGAAAATAATAACTCTGCAAACAAAAAGGATCTGAAAAATTAGAAACAACAACCGAGGAGACAAATACCATCAGGGACCTTGTGGCCAAATCACCCTGAATCAGTTTAAAAACTTTTTCTCAGAAGTAGCAGAGAGTCTAATTGGGGGTGCACAGTACTCTATAGAAGATGTTCACTTCCGGCTGGACCCTCAACCCCTGTCACATTACGAATTTGGGAAGGTGAGCTTTATTGAAGTTAGAGGAGTTGCAATGGGCTTAAAAACAAAGATTCACGAGATGTTTTTGGTTTGTCTGTTAAACTTATTAAGGTCATCAAGGTCCTCATTGTAGTACCACTGACAAAACTTATAAAGCTTTGCCTTTCCTGCCTGCCTCAGTGCGACTTGCTGCTCTGGAGTATAGAGATGATTGTACGCAAACGTTCAACACCGTGACTTTTTCAAATGTTTTCATACTAAAAAACCTTTTTTATATAAAGGACAATCTGGTAAAATTCCCTACAAATAATCAGAAACATACACACATAGAAAAGAGTTCTCAAACTGAGGAAATTGACGTTATTCCAAGATCATATTGACTTTGATATGTGGCAAAAGAATATTACTTTGTGTGGCGAGAAGAATTTCTTCACCTCAGGAAAGAGTTCTCAAACTGAGGGAATTGACGTTATTCCAAGAGCATATTGACTTTCATATGTGGCAAGAGAATATTATGTTGTGTGTAGTTATGCCACCCGCTCCAATGGACAGTTTGCTGTTCCACTGTGGGCCGAGATATTGGGCTGTAAAGTTTTACAACAAGCTTCCAGACTTCTTCAAACCAAAACCCAGATGCTTGTTCAGGAGCAGATCATCGACATGAAAATCTAATGCCACCTTAGGCCACTGAATATAGGCAACCACTTATTTGGAATTGGTTGCCGGTATTTTGGCGTTAGAAAGAACACGTTTTATACTAACGGTTACAAACAGCAGACAGCCGGCAAAACACATTCTCGTCACAGATACCGCCTAACGTGCGTTGTTTAATGTTTACATTTGTAACGTTTACATTAGGATGTATAATATTACACTTCACGCATAGCCCCCGGCTCGCTTTACTTGCTGCAGGAGCGCAACGAATAACAACTAACAAAAATTACTCCAAGGTATGAAGAAAAAAACTTTTTACATATATAACCTCAAGAAAATAAAAAATAGGATTAAAACTAACCGTAAAAATCAACGCAAGCAAAGCCGAGGGTAAAAGCTAAAAGTGTCATATATTCTTTACGATACTCTCGACAATATCTAAACAAAATTTTATGATGATTGGTTGAGTCGTTTATGCGTGAAAGCGTAAGTAACAAACAAACACATTTGCATTTATAATATTAGTTAGGATACTTTAATAATACTTACTGGTAGATTCAATCGGAGTGGATTAATTCTCTGCACAAATTCTACACGAAAATCTAATACTACCAGTAATAGCATCAACCTATGAACACAGCTTATAGTCACTACCAGCTAGTCATCTGGGGGCGGCATCATCTGGTTTCGGAAAGTCAATAACCAAAAAAAAACAAAAAAGATAATGAAAAAAGGCACAGATATGAGGCATAGACCAGTTTCGGGAAGACAGCGTATGATTTGCGGAAATATTTAAAACTCTGCAGCGGCCTTGAGACTACAAAATCAGCTACTAAGGTTTCGAAAATTTAGCATGCTACATATCAAGCAAACCAAAAAAATCGCTGCAATGATACGGATTTTGTGAACGTTTTCAAGAAGATAATTTCAGCCTCTCTGACGAAAGTTGTCTCCAGCATCGTGTAACTCACCTAAAAATCTTATTACGAGAACATGTTACAGTCCAAATTCCTAAATTTCCCAGTGAAATATGGTTTAGGGAGTATATCACAGCGTGGTACTAAACCTCTCTGTATAGTTGATGGTACCGTTAACAGTGCAAAGTATTGTGCCATTATAGCAGGTTTTCCAGAAGGAAATGGTTTATTTTTGCAGAGGGGTGGCATACTCAGCAGTATAATGCACGATGCTATACGTCTGTCTATATTTAATCTTGAATGCAAGAACATCAATTAGCCACAAATTCATAGCAGCAACTTCACCCGATCTAAGTCCTATTGAAAATATATTATGGGGACTAACGAACATTGAAGTGGGACAAATGCCACAAAATAACACAGATTTGATTCGGTCATTTTTACACCTGGACCACCATCACCGAACATTAGGACGGTCACCTAGTTTCAGGTGTATCTGGACGTATAGTGAAGCGTTTAGAGATAAATTGAGGTTGTATATATAAATAAGATGAATTATTTGTTGTAATTTTATAATTCAAATAATAAAGGTTTAAACCGAATAACTTTATTTGTATTTTCTTTTTTCCCGGATACTTTCTAAAGAGACTATAATATAATGATAATCTAATACTAGCCTGACGGCTAGCTTTTTAGAGGCACTATTTCAGTCTTTGTAATCGCGGCCATCCTGGATTAGCTTGCTCCTCAATGCGCACGGGTTATAATGTCGCATTGGTTTACACATTCCGTCCCCACATTTCCACCTCATTTGCCGAATTTTACCCTCATACCGCCGCATAAGATATTTACGCATTAATAACCTTCAATGTCTCTTAGAATAACTTTGCCTTTGTCTCTTAGTAGTGAGACGCCTCTGACCCGGGTACACCTTTTTGCACCCAAAAGACAGCAACTTTGTTGGACGTGATGGTAACAATAATAATAATAAATATTATTACCGTCGGTTCAGAACCTGTTAATTGACGTTGTGTAGTAGTAGGTTTCTAAAGTAGAAGCCTTCTCTTCCTCGGCACCAGTTAATACCGGTAATAAAACAATGATATACCATTTAATACATTTATTTTCTTTAACAGAAAGGAAAATGTCGATATTTGAGACTTACAAAGTTTCAATAAACGATTGTCATATAAAACAATGTATAATTACTTAATTACACTTTATTTTCCATTATATCATTTCATTTGACCCTTAAACATAAAACAAGTGGTGACAATTTTGCAGGGGAGTTAGGTATCAAAATCCAAAAGGCATGCCCTTATACTGTGCTGAATGCTCGGTAATTTCGCAATATTTACTCTGGAAGTCCTCGTACATACCACCTGATATACCTACACACCTTAAGGAATTGATACCCAAGTTAGTAACAAGTAGGAAGCATAATCGGTAAGATCTTGACCAGGATGTATGGGATCGCCTACGGAATTACATCATCAGGTTCTTTTGGGGGTGACCCGAAGGTTTCTTTTGGGGGGCGGGTCGAAGGCATCAGTCGACGCAGTAGGTCCCTTTTTTATATTTTTTTATTTGTAACATTTTGGGGAATACCTATTTAAAGTTCTTACTAACAATAGCCCATCTTACTATTGATTTATAATAAAGAAGGTTAGTTTGATTAATCGATTTATTTTGTACACCACCTATTGCAGGAATAAGTCCCAAACAAAAGAACGCATTTTACCGAACTCCAATCTACTGTACTTTGAGTTTGCTATAACCTTTCCCTTTACTTTTGAGTATAAAAAACATTATTAAAACAAAGTCTTGTAGTTTATCCATCTAAAATATTGAAAATATAAAACCATTATATACCTATAGACGAAGAAGGAGGTTCTTCTCCTCTGGAACTAGTGCCTGCGGCACTACGTTTGTTGCCTCTTCGTTTCATCGCTAAGACAGAGACTAATTATTGAAGAATTGACAATAATTGCTAGGAAATAGGTTACGAAAATAATGTTAAGATTGTAAAGCCACCACTCACCCGAAGCGAAGGTATATAGGGAAAACTACTCAGCCGAAGCAAAAGTAAATGGAACACCACTCAGTCGAAATGAAGGTTTATGGTTAGAGAAAAGGTTTCTTCTGTCTATGCGTGTTTTGCATCGCGTTTTATATGGAAATGATACCATTTAACTGTGTAAGTGCGACAAGAAAATATCAAACATTCCAATCCCACACATTTAAACACGGCATTAGACAAAGACGTAGATATCGGTCTCTCGTCGGTTGTTAGTCCATTCTACCTGCCTCTCGAAACCTTATTTGGTCCGATGGCATGAAATGAGCGTTTTTTAAAGCTTTTTATAATACTGAGTGTATTCCAATTTTGTCGGTGAATTTCATTATTTTAGAACTTTTCTTTGTTAATTCGCATACCTAGAGTGGGTCTGTTTCAATAGCATGTTGTTCCATACTTTTTTTTAACCTTTTTTAACACTTGAATAATCTTTAAAGTATTTTAAACTGTTTCTTGAGTGTTGAGTAATCTTAAGAACTGTTTTATTGACTTACTTAATCTTAAGACTTCTTAATGTGATGACTATTTTATTGACCTGTGTAAACCTTATTTGGTGCTAGCATGAAAAATTGATTTTAGTTGCTTGTAGTTTTGTACGCATGTTTCTATGTTATTCATCGACTCTGGTAAACTTGTAGACGATTCTTCTAGTTGCGAAATACTGTCTGCTAGAAATACATAGTTACACTTAATATATATTAACTGTTGTTCCGCTTTAATATTTTGAAATATTTCTTTATAATTTCGATGTAGTGTGAATCATCAGACATTTGCGATATTAAGTCCTTCAAGGTTTAGAAATTATCTGCATAAAATAATGCCGCACAAATCCAGGTATCCCATTTGCACACGACAGGCTCAGGTGGCAATGGTATCCCGGGCAAATTCACCTTGTAAAATTGCACTCTAAATGGGGTCTTTTTGAATATTTTTTTAACATATGCTATTAGGTCATTGACCAACGGAAAGGAAGCTCTAATAATTTTTGCAACCCTATTTAATCCGTGAGTAACGCTAGTTACATGAATTAAATTTTCATAAAATAGTTTTAAATTCCGGCTTGTTTTACCATATACGGCCCAGCATCGGACAACAGAACAAGAATTTTATCGATAATAACTGTATTCGGCAAAAAGAAATGCGTTACAATTTCTTGAATAAAACGGGCAACTGTAAGGTTGTTTATTTTTCCAATTCTCTTACAGCTATGAGGTAAATTTTTCCATGTTCTTCTTCTATAAATTTTCCGATCATTAATTTAACTATGTACCAACCACGCGAATCAGTTGTTTCGTCGACGACAATATACATATAGTTAGTACCTCCACATTCGTTCTTCACTTCATCTAGCACGGTTTCAAACAAAAACATTTTCAAACACATTTCCAATAATAACATCCAAAAACATTTTACACAGACTTTCGTTAAATTCTCATTGCCCTTGGTTTTCGTTTTTAAAAGTATCAAAAAAATGCTTCAACGTTGACTAAATGGGACCGGAGTTCATCTTGTTAACCAGCAATATGAGACGGCCGCGGCATTTCAATGTGATGGTCTATGTGGAATTTCTTCGAGCAGAAATTAACTTTTGAACACGGCTTGCATAGAACATGACTCTGTCTAAAACAAGTTCTAGATAAGGCTTAATTCATGAAGTGAATCGTATTTTCGACTTAATCATCACTTTCATTTTCACTTTATCTGTGTTTGGGCGTAAAATACTAACTGCGGCTATGACAAACGACAACCTCTATGACACTGGTATACCATAACAATTGTGAGCAAATAACTAATTTTCAGAATGTATAGGGTTTAGTTAGGGAAATTCTAATTAAAACATCTGGCCATAAAAACGCACAGTCTAATACAATTTCTCAATAGAAAAATAATTTATGAACTTTATTACTTTATTAGCTTATTTATTGCTCTTTTAGGGAAATCCGAATATAAATCGAATTCAGGTGTTCAGGTGCCGGCCGCACCGTTTAAGCGGCGCGGCGGCGCCCGCGGGTTTCATAAAACGTAAGAGATTAACACAGAAATTTTTCCTTCAAAAACATAAAAATATGCAAAAAATGTGTATATATGCAAAATGCATAAAATCCGGTCTTTACTGTTGATCAAAGAGCCAATGAAGCAGTAACAGCCAACATCACTTATAGAGCGTAAGTAAAATAAAACAATCATCTAAACGTTAAATTACAAGTCGTAAAATGCAATGAGCGTAAACAGCAAAACGTAGTAACGTGAAATTCGTTCTGATTGATGTCGAAGCAATAAAAAATATATATTGCAGCGATATAACGGAATCGACGTTAGCGAGCTTTTTACAGTTGTTACGACCAGCTGCGCCAAATCGTATTCCGATTTCATACTGGATTATCGGACGTTTGTTCCGACAGGCAGGTTGGTCGTTTTGAACATAAAATATGGCAGAACGCTACTTTAATAGACGAAGATAATTTTAAACTAAATCAGGTAAATTTTACCATGGTTTCCAGAGCTAAGATACGCTTATTTACATCAAAGAACGTGTACTATAGTAGAAGTAATTGAAAAATATGTGTACCTGTCTAAATGTTTGGAATGATACAATTAAGTTGTCTTGCAGTGAAGTTAGATGATACTAAAAATTGGTGAAAGAAATTGTGAACTTCCTAATGCAGATCAAAAAATTGTAATTGGTTTATGTAAAAATATAAAATCATTTTGGAAAATTTAACTTCAAAATTAACTTCTTTTAAACATGCCGATATTGTGAGAGAAGCATTTAAGGTTCAAAGAAGAGTAAGCCGAAAGTTGCAGAAGAAATTCCAGATTTTTTTAAGAACGTTTATCTACAATCCATGAGAAATTGTTTACACAGGATAGGTTATAATAGATGAGTAGCCAGAAAGAAGCCGATTATTTCGGAAAGTAATAGCAGAAAACGGCTAGAGTTTGCTAGGGGATGCATTTCAAGATCTCGAGAAGATTTCAGAAATAGTCATTTTAGTGACAAAACTAAAATCAATCATTTTTGGGTTTGATAGCAGATATTTTTTTGACGTAAGTTTAATCTTGCCTAGGAATAATGTTATTATTTTTTCGGATAACCTGAATCATGTGATTTAGAACAAACCTATAGACCAACTGTTTTTTTTTTTTAATTACATTTCAAGGTCCAGGACCTACAAATATATGAAATATATACACGCATATGCATAGACAAATATCAGGCAGTGTGAGTTATTATCGAGTGCCTTCTAAAAATCACAGTTATTTAGTGAAATATTTGTTGAACAGGTAAGGGGCATGTTCGCTTATAATTTTGACGTCATGAGTAGGATTCTTGCAACTGTATTTTCTTGAAGAAAAGAGTTAAAACAGCATTTAAACCGATACTAACTGAAATCGTAAATGTTAGATTATGCGGAACATTTGTAGTCTTTGCGCAAAATTGAATCTTGTGAAATAAATTTGTTATAGGCATCTATCCCATGCAAAATTTTGTAACGGGGAGAGATGCCTAATTACTTGCGGGTATAGATCCTATAAAGAAATGATAGGCACAGTTGCGATAATTAAATTTGGGGCAGTTAATTGTCTCTTAGGTATGCCATGTTTGCAGTACCTTATCAGTGGTAAACATGACATGGATATAAGCATTGTATAAATAAGGCAAGGCGCGCACTGAAGTGATCAGCAAATGATGTGGCAGTGGCGTGGTGACCAAGTGGCAGATAGAATCACTTAAGCCTACGTAATCAAATGAAGATGCGCGCATCAAAGTGGAGTAACGGTCAAGTGGTATTTTGCAGGTGGCGTGATGTCAGTCTGGTGCCACTAATCTCGAACAAGTTTAATTTTCGACTGGCAAGCGGCTGGTGATGACGTGGATTTTGCATTGCAACTGCTTATTTTTGTTTACCAGGATATAGCGAATTAAGGTGAAATTATATACGAAAAAGTAAAAACATGCAAGACGGCCAAAAATTCAATATAAAATTTGTAACCCTTAAAAGCGGTATAGCCCTGTCTGTACGGCAATATGCGGTAGGATAATCATATAAGCTAGGCCAAAATTGCGAAAGACATTGGAATCTAATAACACATTTGGTTTATTGAAAACAGTATTTTTTATTAAAAGGCATTATTTAGTTATTTTTTGATTCTCCAGTGTTCTCATACCTATTGCTTCTAGGACAAAATTGAAAACTATTTGTTTTTCTTTGAGACACTATATATATCTAGCTAAAATATTAATACTTTTGTCTTCATACACAAAATCTTTTTGGCCTTTTTTAAGTAAGCCATCCACTGTGAAGAAAAAATCGCAGAATTTCTCCCGTGTAGTAATGACTTGATTGAGAGTCTCGGATCACGTTGCTGTTCTTAATTTTCTACTTCTATGTCATCATGTAATGTACAGTTTATTGCCTGTTATTATTACTCATTTGCGTGCCGGAAGTACTACTTTACCGCACTTAGTGCTGTAAAATTCTTTACCGCGTTCAGTGCGGTAAAGTGTACTTTACCGCCTGGAAATGAGGTAGATGAGTGCAGTAAAGTACTTTACCGCACTCTAAAATGTAAATCAACCAATATTTTCACTTTTTTACGTTTTTTGAACACAATTTATTGAAAAAGAAAACGTGGAATAAGGCCATTTGAATGTAATGGCTTATATTTTTAAAAGCGATAACGAATCTTGTACTTAACATACCTAAGTATCTTTTTCATCTCCACCCATCCTTCAAAATAATTTTTTAGAAGACACATTATTACGAAATAATGAATATGTCTTTCAAAATATTGTTTTAAAATAAGTTTGTATTTGTTTAATTAACATAAGTCTATTAATATGTTTTATTATACCGCAAACTTATTAGAAGTCTTTCTTCGAGAGAAACACAATTCCTGCAGTTTGTATTTTTTTTTGAAGCATAAGTTATAGTTTATCAGTAACTTGCAAAATGTCACTTTCTTCATTCGACAGAAATATTTTTCTGCCAGGGAGGATGAACTCAATAGTGTTTTTCCTTCTACTCCTAATTTTTAGCATTGAGGTTAGCAAGTTGTACAAATAAAAAGTATCTTCATCCTCTGAGGATGAGATAAATGATGAATCGGTGCCACCATACGTTGTTTGCTACTATACAGTGCGCACTAAATCACTTTCATACCACTTCGCCGCTATCCATCGCCACGCCAAATGTTCACCATCCCTATGCTTCGCATCATTACAATACCCCACCACTACCACACTACTTCAGTGCGCCCCTTGCCTAACAGGAAATGCCATTTGAGTACTTCGAATTTAATGATATCAGTTGAACATACTTATATAGCTGCCTTTAGAAGTTTTTAGTATTGAAAATGCTATTGGGATCACGTTTATGGAAACTTAATAAGGATGTCGTGACCTCGACCAGAATGAAATTCCGACACCGAATCGGCGCGGTTAACGCTCAGTAAATAATATGATTTGAATTAAATTATATAATTGGACTAGGAAAAATAAAAATAAATCATTTTATGAGATTATTTAATTGTACTAGCAAAAATTAAAAAATATATAAATTTTTAACATAGTATAGTTTGAATGAAATCTTAGAATTAGATTAGGGAAAATACAAGAAAAATAATTATTGACATAGCCTGTCAAAAATGTCAAATTTGACAATTTCGTTATTTATGAACCGATTTGAATGAA
>MU182085.1:384835-397406 GCA_016904865.1 Pissodes strobi
AATTTGACAGTTTTGCTATTTATGAACCGATTTGAATGAAATCTTAGAATTAGATTAGGGAAAGTAAAAGTAAAAGATTTTTTGTGATAGTATCTGTCAAATTTGACAGTTTTGCTATTTATGAACCGATTTGAATGAAATCTTAGAATTAAATTAGGGAAAATAAAAGAAAAATAATTTTTGTCGTCTCTGTTAAGAATGTCAAATTTGACAATTTCGTCATTTATTAACCGATTTAAATATACTTTCGGATGAGAAGAAAGGAAAGACAAATATTTTCTGACAAAGTATGTATAATTTGAATGAAAGTTTAGAATTAGATTAGGGAAAATAAAAGAAAACTATTTATTGTTATAGTATCTGTCAAAAATGTCAAATTTGACAGTTTTGCTATTTATGAACTGATTTGAAAAAAATCTTAGAATTAGATTAGGGAAAATAAAAGCAAAATAATTGCTGCCATGGTCTGTCAAAAATTTCAAATTTTACAGTTTCGATATTTATCAATGTTTTAAAATTGTTGTTTACTAGGTTTAAATATAATATTTATCTATTAACGAAATTTAGACCGTAAAAATTAAAATGCAATATTTTTATTACCTATTTGATTATTCGATAAGATGCAACAAACTAAAAAACAATCAAAAATAGCGAATCAACAATAAGCAGTTATTTATTTAAAGCAAGCCGCAAAATATGGGTTTATTTTTACTGTATGGTGTATGGTCTAATGTCGTTTAATGTAGGTATTAAAAAATTTTTATGAAGTGTCTTCTAGAGTCAAACCATATAAAGGAGAAAATGATTCCAATGTCATGATTGACAAACTAGAATAATTAGAATACATTATATATTCGAAATCACTCCCGTATATATTTTTACACCATTTGCTTATTGGCTGAGGCTGGCCTTTAATTGGCTATTGCAAATTTGATTATATTTGTCTCATTCTAACTACTTTCAGTTCATATAACTATACCCTTCGCACCCGTAATCGAGTCCAGGTTGACTAAAGCATGTAAGCCTTACTAGGCGGGAGTACCCACATTCTAATTGTTGGTTAAAGTCCGGATGCCGCTATAAATCAACATATTTTGACGACAGGCACTCAGTAGCGTAGTTATATACGAGGTTTTAGCTTTAGTAATCAATCGCTTATTTATTTGCTGTTTTAACTTAAACTGACTTTAAAAATATTATACACTTTTTTATGTAACATTATAACTGGGTGTCACTTCAGGTCACATGACCTCAACCCCGCAAAATCGGTAAACATAAATTAATAGTAATTAATTTGTTATATTGTGACAGATGTAAATCATAAGTTTTATAAATTTAAAAATTGTGTCAGACATTTGCAATACATAGGATGCTTGCGTAAGGTGTGAGATCCGTGAAGTTTTTTATTATTTTCAGGCCAAAAATGCCGAAAAAATACAAAAGGAAATTAAACAGAGCTTCCTGGAGAGAAGAAAGCTTAAGAATTGCCGTATAACAAATAAACAATAACGGTTTAATCGTCAATAAAGCCAGTAAAACATATAAAATACCTTACCTAATAGAACATTAAAAAGCGTTTGGATGCAAACAAAATCTTAACAAACACTAACTATAGGAAAACATTGTTCTCTTGCCTTTGAAAATGAAAAGCGCATAGTGAAACACATTAAGCGACTGCAGCACTCCAACTGTTGTGCCCAGTATTGTTTTTAACTTTGCCAGATCAATTGGGAAGGAACAATTTTTTGGATCAGGAGTTAGCAAAAAATAAAATGCTGGTGAACACTGATTTCGTTTGTTTATGGAAAGGTCATCTACCAGACTTAAGCATTCGAAAAAGTGAAGGTTTGTCGGTAGCGCGGGCATAAGGTAAGAACAGAGAAGAGGTTAATCAGTTTTATGACATGTTAGAAAAAAACTCTTGTTGAAAACGACTTGCAAGGTAAACCAAATAAAATTTTCAAGATGGATGAAACAGGCATACAACTTATAAATAAGCCTGGGATAGTAGTTGCCTCGAGGAGTAGTAAATGCACTTAGATAGCAACATCAAAAGGAAAAGGGGAGACTGTGTCAATAATAAAACGTAACAATGCTGAAGGTCATTTTTTGCCCCCTGTAATTATAAAGGGAGTAAGAAGTTATGATAGCAGACCGAAGCGTTTGCCACCGAGAGCGTCAATTTACATTAATAAAAAGTCATCGTACATAAATTCAGAATTATTCTTAAAATGGATTAAAGAAATTTTTGTACCCAGAAAACTAAAATGGAAAGTTGTTCTAATTCCTGATGGACACTCGTCCCATGTAAGTCCTGATGTTCTAGAATTAACAACCCGAATTAATATAATATTACTATGTCTCCCAAGGCACTTCCCCTTGATCGTTCATATTTCAAATCCTTTAAAGACTACTACAGGCAAGAGGCTCAATACTGGATGGTTTTTAAGAAATAGAAGAATATCACCTCTGATGTTGTAGGGACACTTCGTGGTAACGCATGCAAAGGGCCACAACAGCACAAAATGGACTTTCTTCTTTCACAGCTACAATAATCTACCCTTCTAACCGGAACATTGTGCCAGATTACTTCTACGCAATATCAGATGCTTCTTTGTCTTCACAAAGTGTGATTAGCACAAACAGTGACAGCATATCGATCTCCTTTGAAAGTGATAGGAACATTGGAAATACCCTATATTTCGCCACTTCCTCCTAGATATAACGTCACTGTTGTGAAAATTGTTAATACTCCCGCAATATTTGCGGGAAGTGAGATTACTACTCCTTCTTCATTGGCAACCGATGCCACCTTCCGTCTCAATGAAAATTCTGATGCTATAGAAATAGTTGTAGATGAAAATTTTTGAGAAAATGATGAAAATTATATATTAATGAAAGAATAAATAAAGATAGAGAAATACCTAGTAAGCAGTGTGAACCGACTGCTAGTACCTCAAAAATAGGTGTTTATGTCGATGATACGTATGGAATAATTCCACCAAATCTGTTGTTTGACATAGCTCCGGTCCCTCAGATACCCGTCAATAAATCGAAGCGCCAGCAATCAGCGAAAATTCTGATACATGATGCACAAATTATTAAACCAAAATCGGTAAACAAGACTCACACAATTAATAAACAAAATGCAAGGAAGCACGCACGCCCAGAAATGTAAAAGAAGACTCAAAAAGGAAACAAAAGAGCTGGTAGAAGCTGCTGAAGATGCCGATTGGGGATATTTATGGTGAAAGAAGACTACAGATGTGCAAAATGTGACGAGAATGATCATGCAACACACAAAGTTGTAGATTTGATAGAATACCTAACTTGCAAATACCAGTTGCATGAAACTTGCAGCATGTATGGGGACAAATGCAACAAATGTGGAAAGCAGAACAAACGGAAACTGATGGCAGCAAAAAGAGTTCTTTAAGTTAGGTTAGGTTAGCAGTAAGGATTTTTTATCATTACTAACATAGTATGTACAAATAGATATTTTGGTAGTCTATCTGTATTTTGCCATCTATCCCATGTATGGACATCTATTCTTTTTGACGTCAGTAACTATCCCATGAAGTAAGTAGGCAACTATCCTCAGAACACACCTTTGCGAAATGTTCACGTTCTCTTATAAATTATTGTTTCAAAGTCCTTTCACAGACGTTAAATTATCAATAAATGCCATACGTAAATTATAATTATAAGTTTCGGGTATATAATAATATTTTTAACTGCTCAAGAAAGCAAATATTGTTAGTATAGGCGACTATCCCACATTTACCCTATATTTATTCATTAACGTAATGTGTAGGGTTAAGCCGCTTTTCTCGCCATAGGTTTATTGATATGAAAAACCAAAATAGCCATTTAGATAAGCCCGTCGTAAATTTTCTAAGGGTCAAGTGACCCAGCGTGAAACATATTTAGAAAGATACTGCTATGTGAAACATTAACATTAGGCACTATGTCGCAGTGGCGGCTCGTGAGGTTTTAAATAGGTAGTGCGCAATTTATGTAGGTTTTTTCGTACGCATAGTGGGACGCCCGCTGCAGGCGCCGCCGGAGGATTACCCGCCGAAGGCGGAAAGTTTTGGGGGTGCACGCCCATTTTTTACCAAAAACTCGTTAAAATCGTTTAAAAAACATGAATTCGGCGCCCTCTTGAATGGTAATTGTTGCGCACTAAAAGAAATTAATAAGTAGGTACTTATCGATTCCAGAAGAGTAAACCATTAAAACAGTTTATTGTAACTACAAATCAATAAAGTTCAAAAAAAATCAGGAGAAGTTCGAAAACGTTAAAAAATATATCGGTTTGATGGCAAAAAAGTGTTATAGTACATCTTTTTGTCGATGATTAGCCCTTCGACTTTGCCGTTTCCTAGCTTTAAAGTGAAATTCCATTCGCCACACAAGATTTCGGAGGGTTAAAATGTCTGGTGAAAGACCGACCATCCTTTTTCTTGGCACATGTTTGGTCTAATTTTAAAACCGGCATCGGTTGCCCTAACCTCTTTATTTCAATCTTTTTATTCCCATCCAATAAAGAAAAGTTATTTTTAATAATATTGTCAACTGAATTTATGCCCCCACAGCAATTGTCAGAACCCGAACTACTAGCCATGACAGTAGAATAATAGTATATAAATAAAAATATAAAACACTAAACAAACAACTCACGAGTTTATATGCAGCTAATTAACAAGCGTCAACGAACCGAACAAAACAAACATAAATTCACGGCTCGACTGGAGTATAATACAGAATAATACTTATAATAGTAGTATGTAATATTCGCTCTAAAAAAACGATTTACCTCCCACTTTTTCCACACAAGCTGAATTTTTCAGGACCTATAATAAATGTGTTGCATCAGCCGTAGCTTGAAGGCGAAGAGGCTGGACATATTTAATTAGGGCGTAAACCCATGACGTCTCTCATTGTTTATTGTGATACTTTTGTAGTTTATAAGCAAAAAATATGTGATTCTTTTATAAAGAATATTTTTTTTTCATTTAGGCCTTCCTTTTTTGTTAATTGAGTGTTATATTTAAAAATAACTAATTTTGAATTAAATTTTTGCACGGTTGAAACCGAGATATTTACATTTCAATTTTTTTTTCGGCCACATGGACTAATGCAAATGATTTTTTTTGAATAGTTATCAAAAAATACTTCCTACAAAGACCTTATTGTGCATTGGACCAAAAAATGAGTATTTTTTCCTCTATACGATGGTACCAATATCTCGATTTTTGATGATAATGTCCTTTTGTGGAGTCTAATTTTGTATTACCTCCGGAATAAGGGTTATCTTATCATGTACTTTCATCCCTGAAAAAATCAGCTTGAGACACCATACTATATACGTAAGAATTGCAAATTATCACTAAATTAAGCTACAAAGTGCGGATCTAAATAGCGCACGGATGAGCCTTGACTTCTCGTGATTTTACGAACATTCTCGACCGTTTTGCATGACGAAAATGCATTTAACAAGAGCGCCGAGCACTAGCGCACGGCAGATTTAGACTAGTTGTGGTTACGGACGGAGGCCGCCGTTGGACGCTCTGCGTTTTCATCGTCGCCGTCGTGCCTCGGTTTCGCTCTTATAAATAATGTATTCTGCGGCCAGTGGAGATTCAAAAATATGTAAATTCGCAAATTATAGTTAGTTTATGTTAAATTGTATGTAGGGAAGATTTTATTTTTCCGTTTACTTTCGCAGGCAGTGCGCGCGCACGGGCGCACTTATTGAGGAGCCGCCCCTGCTATGTCGTCAATTTGGGGCGGCACAGGTGGCTATACAAGTAAATTAAATTTTCCATCCAAAAATGGAAAATTCCTTGTACTGCATTCCTCAAGTTGATAGATCATGAAAAATAATTACCTTTAACATACTGCCGAATAAAAATAATGAAACCGGAGGCCAACGAAATTTTTAATTTTCCGAAAATTTTACCAGAAATATAGGCGATTTGCTACTTACTGTACATACAGCGTTTGTACATTTCGATTTATATGCTTACATAGATTCATTATTCAGCAACGCCGGCGCCGTGCACATCTGCTGGTACAGTAGTGAGGAACCCCGGCCGAAACCACATATCTAGACCCGTATGATGCAAAATGTATGGCATCGATTTCAAAATATTATTTGACACCTTAAATAATTTTTATGAATTCTGCAAATTATTGTTAATATAAATATAAATACATAACTACATTTGGGGTTTGAATCTAATTTTTCGTCGATAAATAATAAATTTCTCAACCCATTTTTGACATGATGTGACTAAAATATTGTCGTTTAGCAGGGTCAATCTGGGGCTTAGGGTGAAACACATTAGTAACAAGGCGATCTCAGCGGGAATGTTTGGATAATAATCTCCTATTTAACCGCCCAAAAGTCCCATTCAGTCATAGTCGGGGAAGGTTGAAAAAAATGGACGCCATCTTGGAATTTTTTGTTTTTTTACAATATCTCTGTTTCCGTAACTTTTTTCGAAAAACCGTGAAAAACATTTTTTGTACAGAATAAAGTTCCGAATATTTTATCTTTATACATTTTTTCTCTAAAATGAGTAGTAACAGAGACAGATCTATTTTTTAAAGTCTCTTTTGTACATTTTCCAACGTTATAACATTTTTTGCGCAAAATATAAATTATATCCACTTAAACGACTGTGTAATAATAATAGAAGCAAGTCGGTAAGTTTATTATACATATATTTAATTTTTTACCTTCGCTCACGGCGCGGCGGCGGCGCCGGCCACTCGCAATATTCCAAAAACTACTTAGACGACGCCATCCAGAGCATCATCTTCCTCCTCATTCGCTAAGAAATAGTAGTTTGTGCAACTGATCCCGTAACACTGGCCACACTTATAAGAACATTTAAAGCCCATTTTCCTACAGGAACAGTTTTTGGAGCATTGACTTTCTTTGCAATTGCAAAAAATCAATTTTAATAGGTCAGGGGCGCTACATCTTGTTTGAATTGTACAGGTATTAGGTTACCTTGCTTATCCCTTTTCCACCCATACTGCAGAGGGTCCAAGTCGTTGCCAATCCATTCTTGAATTTAAAAAACATGACATATTTGGAAAAATGTATTATATTTTTACAATTGGGTACCTGAAAATATGTCCTGAGCACATGTTGCTGTGCAGAGTCTTCAGTTGGGGAAAAAGTGGCCAAATTAAATGTAGAGTTAAGTCCTTGTCTTGGTGCGATTCTATTGTATGAAATATACCTCAAAAGGTTAATATCATTAATATGTCTTGGACAGCGATACAGCTTCAAAATAAAATTTAATCCCGACTGATATAAGTCACTTTTTCCTGCATTTTTATCCAAAAAATATGTCGAAGTTTTGAGAGGGATCGTTGTCTTTCTTCAGTAGCGACAGACATATTTTATTGGATTTATTAAATATAAGATATGGCATGTTAAAACAATATGTATTTTGTGACAGGTCCCAGCTTGTCCTGTACGTCACATATCTTTGATATTTTGTCACCTTTTGCTACTTTTTCCGGGCGAAGCATGGATATGTTTTTATTTTTTGAATGATGTATAAGCAAAACCATTATATCGGTGTCCTCTGAGACAACTGTGACGTGGTGTCTTGACATGGATAGTACAGCTGTTAAGGCGATAAGATAATCAGCATCCCTCTCCGCTTGGTGCACAGTTATACCTACGTCTTGAAAATAGGATCGAAGGGTCTTTATAAATTGTGTTTTGTTTGGCTGTTCTTTAGAAAATCCTCCTGTGCTACAATTGCTGAAGCTTGGGCATGTATGGAAATTTCAAGGCTCCCCTTTGATCTGCATTATTGTAGAATGTCTTTGGTAGACATAGTCTTTTCACAGTATCCATCGAAGACTATGACACAATCCTTGTTATAGTTGTGGATCACATAACTTACATATTGGAGAAAGATATCATTATATGTGGCTGGTTTTTGCCATGGGACTTTATGTTAAAGAAATCCTCCGTCGATAACGTAAACATCATCTGACTGAGAATTACTTTTGGGATTATGAATCTTATCAAGTTCTTGGAGCAGTTGAGATTTTGTTCCTCTTCTCAAATTACCATCTTTAAAAAGTGACAAAGGGTATGGCGATAATTCAAATTTGAAACAATGTTTTATTTCCTCCGGTGTCTTATTTGAACAAATTATCCTTTTAAAAAGTCGCATAGGGTTAAAGTCTACATATGTATTGTTTACTTTGATGCGACTTTTCATGGAAGCAACATTTTTTATATTTTCCTTTCTTTTGCATTGAATATCAGTAAATTTTTTCCCATATGACTATTAGAAAGGACCTCACCAATTTCCTGAGCCTTATGACAATTTACATCAGAAGAAGCAATTATTCCTGTTGAAATCGATAAAAACTCTGAGCACTTAAAGGGGTTGTGATCTTGAAGCCACTCAGAAATTTTATTAAGATCACTTTCATTTCGGCGTTGTCGGGCTTTTGTTACTTCAATATGCTGATCTGAAGATACAGACATTACTTCAAGAAATTCTTCCAGAGATATACCAATAGGGATACAAGATGACACACTTGATACTCATCTGGTTAAAGAGGAACCAGTAAATCCACGGCCTTGAGTCAGGCCTCCTTGAGTTTTCATTGCTCTCATCAGACACTGCTCAATAACCATTTCGTTCCATGTTCCTGACCAAGATTTATTCGTTCGGCGAATGGTAAATAATCCTTGACTTATAAAACGATGATATTTTTAGTCATTGATAGATTTCAATTTTTCCATTTGTGGTAAATACAGATGCGCACATTTGTCATAATAATAGTCTCCAGTAACATAAAATATCGGAATCATGCGATTAATGCAGATAATGTGAAGCCACCAGATTCCCATTCTTTCAGCTCGTATGAAAAGTTTTATTAAATTGATTCAATTCCAGTAATTTGCCCATAACTTTCCAGTTCCGCTGCTGTTGGCTAAGTCACCAATCTTTTTGTAAACTTTTTCTTGAATTTGCACAATTAATTTATTTTCTTTAATGATATTTAGGTTGAGATTCTCGTACAAATTTTGAATATTCTAAATATCGTCCTCGGAAAATGTGAGAATTTCCGGGTCATCTAACATAAGTAAAATTCAAGGTAAAATTAAAGCTTCATATATCAGGAAGTGTCCTCATAAAGCTAGCATGGCGACTCATCATATGTGGTACAGTATTTTTTGCATATACAGTTTCCAACAATTCTTCTATACCACTTCCGGCCATAATTTTTCCAACGCTTCCAATAAAAGACATCAAAGTGTGAAATCCTCCTAGTCTTACAATAACAGATAATACAATATCACTTTCAGTTGAACCTTCTACGATATCTACAGCTTTTGAAAAAGTGGTTGGTCAAACGTTACAATACATGATTTTCCATACTGTTATTTTTTTTCGGCAGCAAATAAAAGGGCTGTATATACTGTGTTCAAGTTACCGGGGTCCAAGTTAATAAAGGGCAATGGTATAATACTTGGATCGATGTATAAGGAGTCAGACTTAAGAGTAGACATAAATCCACTCCATGATACCGATGGAAAAGACAAGACCTTACCAGCTATCCACAAAGTGTCTAGTAGCAATGCTGAATGTTCATTATTAGTACTCTGTTCCTCTTGCATAGGTTTCATTACAATACGATTAAGTCCAGTTTTTGGCGGTTTTTTGTAAAACTGTAATAAAAAGATTGATAGTATAAGAAACTTTTACCATATGTAAGGTTAAAAATCTTACCTGTATGGGTACACTGCCAAATTTTCCAATATTTGATGCGAGAACCCGATTTTTCTGCCTAGGAATACTTTGAAGATTAGAGCTGACGGAAGGCGAACAACACATTATTCCCCCATGGAATGAAAAGTTCCATGTTCATCGATAGTTCTAATGTTAAAATCTGCATTGTCATATACAAACTGCACAAAACTTACGTTGGGTATAGAGTGGTTGTGATTAATAATCACCGAGCTTTCAAATGCCAAACATTCCGAATAAGACACAGACACACCAAGAGCTGCAAGTATATCAATTAGATATCGTGATGCATATATGCGATGGAGCTGAATTCCTAGACCGAACATCACAGCTGATAGAAAAGATTTAACGCGTACCAAAGAGATTATAAAGTTTTTCATTGCAGACACTTTAGTGTGATACACTGGATTCTTCTTTCCTTTTAATACTAATTCCTCAAAGAAATCATTAAGCGAATTAGGAAAAAATGAATTTCCTCCTGATTTGACATCCTCACAAGAAGGAAACTCGTCCAAGTTACTAACCATTCTCCTAATATCCTCTTTTAATATTTGGGCAGCTGCCTTCAGAATGGAAATTCGTTCTTGTTCAGGTGGTTTGTTTTTATTGTCTCTTTGGTTTAACCACTCATCGGACACAAGTTGTTTACAATAATTATTCTTTAAACATATGACTGACGGTCTTCCAGGAATTTCCGTAATTATTATTTTATCTTGATATATTTTTTTCAATCTATACTTTAAAAAACGTTTTCGAACATGGCTCAGTGTCATGTGGTAAATAGGACTCCAGTTTCTCAAGTGATTCTTTTATGGAAAACTGGCAATTCTCACTGTCATTTTCAATATCTTGACATAACATGATACATGCGTTTTCAAGAGTATTACTTATAGGTCTTCCTAGTTTTTCGCTAGTTTTTCCCTTCGAAAAAATGCTGTAGCAACTGGCATGATATTTTGCTTCAGCTGCTAAAAAATCCATCTCGTTGCATATTCTTCTATAAACTTCTCTACTCCACTCATCGTTTCTTTCCTTACAGCATTCAAGAACCGTGCTCTTTATATTCAGTGTGGCAACTGAGCGAATTGTTTGCATTTTCTTCTTATGTTTCAGAGCAACTACGTCAATGCTTTCAGCACAAAAAAAAATGCCTTTTAAAATTAAAAACTTCGTAATTTTTAGATCGGAGTGTACTTTTTATATTAGAGGAATGTAATTCTTCTTCAACTTTTAAGTTAAACTTAGACAGTTCCGTTGGATGTGCGTATTTTCGTCTACATGTTGCATGAACGACCGGCAAATTGTTTTCATTAAAATTTTCCCATTTACCGTCTCCGCGAACTTGACTTGCCTTCACTAAACTTGGCAATCACTTGGAAGTCACCTACTTTTCACTATTGTCTTGCTCACAAATACAACATAATATGTTTTTTAATGAAACCATGGTGGCTTCTACACTTACACAGTTAGTAATCGTCCTAAAATGTAATATTTCCACACATATGATACGGTTACATTGCCCATTTGCACAAACAATGGTTCTGGATGCATGAAAATGACTGCGGAAGCAATCGTTAAATATCGCCTATATCGGTTCAAACGCCGCGCAAGGCGCCGCGGCGTCGGCGCGGTCTAAAGTAATAATAACTATTAGAAGTACGTATGTTCCAGGATTTATTAATCGATAATTAATTTCAATACCATTCGTTTTGATGGAAAGTTAGTTCTAATATATTATTCCCAAAACCGTCATTTTTAGCGTAAAAATTTTAGTAAGATTTAATTAGACAGGATATTTTGATTTTGTATATTTTAAACTTGTATATAAAAATTTATAATATATATCTTTTAAAAGTAATGTGTTTAAAGAATCTCAAAATAATCTTTAATTAAAGTTAATGCATGAAACAAAATCTGCGTTGACATGTGCGTAAAATTTTATATTAATATTCTTCAGGAACTTGTTGCATTAAAACTATTTATATTATTAGATGATTTATTGATCTAAATTCAAATGGAAAAAATGTATAATATTTGATAAGAGAAGAATCTTTCCAAACGTATTCCGTGAATAACTATTATAAAATGTTTATAACTTTCGTCAATGTGTCAAGAATTTTACAAAAATTTACCACTGTAAATAAAATTTACATTTTATTTACATAATCATAACTTAATTTATAACTTATAAAAGTGAGAAAAATGTTAAGAAAATAGTTAAATAGTGTATCTATGTAAGCATAAAACTCGAACTGTGCAAACGCCGGCGCCGTATAGTAGTAAATAATATTTATGATGCAGAAAATAGTTGGAAAAATAAAATAAATTCTTATAGAGGCGTCAAAACATTTTTCTAACCATATTTGTTTTGTACGGCATTTAGTTTTTATTGCTTATTTTCTTAATATTGATAAAATATATTAATGCCATAAAATAATTTCACGGCAAAATTGCTCTTTTCAGATGGAAATGACTTTTCTTCACGGGATCATAATATGTTCCATGAAAAATGACGACTTGACAAAAAAATATCGTCGTTTCATGAAATAGCATTAAGATAATTTAATTTGATGTTGGTTCAAATTACTATCACTATATTGGTTTGGGGTAAGGAGTTGCGGCCGGGGCGGGGTTTCTCAAATATGTACGACGTTGCTAAAAATAAAGCTACGTGAGCATAGAAATCGAATTGCGCAAACCAGGGAGGAAGCTTGCAAACGCTGTACAGGGTGTCCCATTTTCGATGATATTACGGGGTATCTCACTTA
>MU182085.1:402406-420990 GCA_016904865.1 Pissodes strobi
TAAGTGAGATACCCCGTAATATCATCGAAAATGGGACACCCTGTACATTAGTAAATCACTTATATTTCGGGGTGAGTTTTCAGGGAATCAAAAATTCTCTTGACTTTCGATCACATAATTTTTGTGGTTTAGTAAATTCTATATGATTAGTTTTTTATGACTCTCAGCCTGCGTATGCCATACAAGAACATATTGTTCAAATTTTCCATTTTCGGATGGAAAATTCACTCTACTTGTGTAGTCACCTGTACCGCTCAAAATTGACGGCATATCCTAAATTTATTGTTTCGTATAGCCTATCGTTCTAAAGTAATTCATGCTGTATCACGTGAACGTGACCCCTTGAAAATGTACGATTGGCTTGAAGGCTAATAAATTGATTATAAATATTTCTGTAGAATCCGAAAATGAGGAGTGAAAACAAACTGAATCTTAAACAAACTATACGAGTCGTTTTATATTATTTTTTTTATAATGAAATGCGACATTTTTTATGTAATTTTTCGACAGTTCATATATTTTATGGTCTATATTTTGTATTTTAATAACCTCAATTTTCTGCACTTTTAAATTCAAAAAATATTCATCTTTCCTAATGGTATTTCCCATAAGCACCAGAAATTGGAACTAATATCCATACTGCTACCATATGTTCAGCCCATGACGGCAGTAAACAAAGTTTGACAAAGAAAAAATCAGATTTCAAAATTGTGACAAAGCTTTTCTTTGACGAATTAACAACGGATTGTAGTTGGGTTTGTTTATATTTTATTTCTTATTGCTCATTGTAACAAGTTATAGTTGTTGTAAACAAAAATTTCGTTTACAATGTATACTACATATAAATAAAAAAAAAGAAAAAGCTAATATTATATTAAATTGAATACACCGAACATTTTAATAATATCTCCTCCATTGTGTTCAAAAATGGACTCCCCCTTTCAATCTTCAATCTTTCCAGATAATTTCTATAATATTATGATCCTGGTTAATTCAATCAATTTCATCTAATTTTTTTTCCAGATTTCATCGATATTTTAATTTGCCCGTTGATATACTTCATTCTTCAAATGTCCGCGTAAAAATGTATCCATTGGCGTTATTAGATTTGCGGGGTTTTCACTCGCAATCCAATTAGCGTTAATGCACTGCTTTTTCCAAATTTATTGTGTTCTTCGTGAAATGTAATGGAATAATATGTTCAACTCGTTTTCACCCATTTAATGTATTACACTAAAAATGTTTGTATTATTGAACGTTCGTGCCTCTTAGGATAGGATATTGGGCATATTCTATCTTCACTACTCATGAACTTTGACACAATTGTGTGTGAGTTATAAATTCAAATTATTCCTTGAACTAATATTGCATTAATTGGAGAATTAGTCTCGCTTAGCCCACGGCATGTCACTTCTGAGAAGGTAAAAGACTATCTTACGAAGAGAAGATTTTGAATCCTTGGAAGCAGGTTTTTTTTTATGGCAGTGGCACACACACTAAAGGTAGATCCTATGGCGCTCGACGAGCGGTGTGTGTGCGAAGATGTTGATTGACACGGTTCTTGAATATTTGTAGGTTGTAATTAGTGGGAAACAGATGTCCTGGAAGTGAGTTCCACAGTGATGCAGTGCGCCAGACAAAGGAGTTCTGGTAAAGCGATATTCTAGGTGTTTCTAGTTGTATGACGAACTGGTGCGCTCCTGCCGTCTGTCGGGACTGTCTGACAGGAGTTGCGAGGGGCGGGATTATGCGGGCCAAATCCTGGGAACATCTGCCGAGAAAGTATCTGTAAAACAGAGACATCTCGGCAACATGTCTGCGATGTTCCAGACTATCCAGATTCCGGGTCAACTCCGGATCGCCGACGAGACGCACAGCCCTCTTCTGAATGGAATCCAGCAGCTTTAGGGTATGCTTTGGTGCGGCATCCCAGATATGTGAGTAATATTCTAAGCACGGTCCTATTTGCGTTTTGTACAGCAAGAGCAACTGCTGTGGTGTATAGAGTTTCTTGTTGCGAAATAGCGCACCAAGCTTCTGGGAGGCTGATTTTGCGATGTTAGCAACATGGTCATGCCATGACATATCGCTGTTGCCTGAGACACCCAGCAGCCCGATTGACGAGGTCGATCTTGCCATAATGATGTCAGGGCCCGCTGTATTGGCCCTCTTAGTAAACGTTGCTGCTTGGGTCTTTGCTGCATTGAACTGGACCAAATTTCGGTCGCCCCAAGTTTGAACTTTCTCCAGGTCTTGATTAATTGCTGTAATCTGCTCCTGTCTGCGGTGATGAGTCTCAGTCGCTGGTAAGGGTTTTTCTGATCTAAAGCGGGGGACAAGGGTACTGTCATCTGCAAAACTGTAAACAGGATTATTCGTTTCGATCAGCAGGTCATTAATATAGATGAGAAACAGAGTTGGTGAAAGTATTGCGCCCTGAGGCACGCCCGCCTTGATGGTAAATGTGGCCGAGATGTGTCCATCGACTGCAAGGTGTAGGGATCGGTTCTTAAGGAAACTGGCCAGCCAGCTGCAGAGAGAGGCGGGCAGTCCCAAGGACGGCAGTTTGTTCAGCAGTCCGTCATGCCAAACTCTGTCGAATGCCTTTGAAATATCCAACGCAATCGCTCGAGACTCTCCGTAGTTTTCAATTGCCCTACTCCATATATGAGTGACATAGACCAATATATCTCCTGTCTATCTCTCTTTGCGAAAGCTGTATTGATGATCGCTGATTATTCTGTTGCTCTCGAGGTACTTGAGTAGTTGCTGGTTGACTACAAGTTCCATGACTTTGGAGATTATTGGAAGCAAGGCAATTGGGCGATAGTTTGAGGGCGTGGTTTTCTTGCCTTTTTTGGAACAGGTTGCACTCGAGCGACTTTCCAAGAGGATGGGTGAATCCCGTTTCTGTAAGAAAGAGAAAAAAGCCTGGAAAAAACAGATGTTAGTTCGTTGGCGCAGTTCTTTAGCACGATGGCAGGTATTCCGTCCGTGGTTATCGAACCGCTAACGGCTCCGACTAAAAATAAATAATTCCAAATCTCAGCACCGTTACAAAGAAGGGAAAACATGTAGAGCCTCCAGTTCTGGCCAGTTGGCATCACGAGCTTAGACTTAAAAAAAAGCAAGGACAATATGATCAAAATAGGCACAGTTTTCAGTTAACAACAACAAGAGCACTGCTATCAGTCAAAAAGAAGAACCCGCCTTAGAGGTACACAATTAGAAAATAATAATAATTGTAAAACTGCTCAGCTTAATATACTTATGTAAACATCTGATCTATCAGAAGCAAGCATGACGAAATAGAAGCCCTCCTACATCAACATATGAGACAATATAACAAAAAATAAAAAAAAATAAAAATAATAACAAAAACTAAAAAAAAATGTAGGTGCCTAAGACTACACGAGAGAAGTGAAAACTGCAATAAGCGGGGTCATCATTTGTCAGAATTTCGATCTGAGCCTTAGTTGCAGAGATACAAACGGTTTTTCCCTCAAAATACCCCCTTGAATTAGGGCCCCGGTCCCTCTCTAAGGTGCCCCCCCATAAAGCGCACCTACCATAAGAATTTCGACTCCTTACCTCTTCCCGTTCTCCCGAAATTAATTGTTTAAGTTTTTCCTTCTCACTCTTCCCCTGTCCAAACTGGGAGGGGGGGACCGGGATCTCGTTTTCGTCCAGGGTCTTCTTTTTTAGCCCGGCTACATCCCATGAAAATTTCAGTCCTCTATATCTACGGGAACAAGCCAAGCAGTAACAAACGGGGCAGGTCAGTAATAATTATAACAAGCGCATTTACCATTTTCTTTCAATAGAAGGAGCGTTACGTGACAGCGTTACGTGACGGCTCAGTCTCATTCAATCCGCCCAAAAAGAAGAGCGTTACGTGACGGCGTTACGTGAAGACTCAGTCTCATTCAACCCCCACAAAAAAGGTGAAGTTTTCACTTCAAAAGCTGTGCGTGGTTATGATTGTGTACCCTGTTTCGGCCGTGGTGGGATCAGACATGGACGAGCGGTAATTCTGGCCGAGCAGGGAATGAAAGTAAGGGCACTTGGTCATATCAAAACAATAGTCATTGAACGACATGTGGTTTGAAGTTGGTAGTTCTTGTAACAGCATATCGCCCACCCTCCGGAGACTTCAAACTATTCTTGGAGTTGACAAGTAAGATTTTGGACTGCTGTTTGAGCCAAATAGAAACGTCCTACCTAATAAACGGTGACTTTAACATCCATTTTGAACTTAAATACCCAGATAGAGATATATTTATCCGAAGTAATTGCACAAGTGCATCAAAATTAGGACCAATAATTTTGTATGACAGCGTGTTGTCTAAAAACTGCACGAGTTCACTTTCATATTTTGTAGAAAGAGCCGGACACCTAAGGTCGAGGGCTCTTTTTCCCAAATATCAAAATGACCGAATGCATTTTCTAAGAAAACATGCTCGAATGCAAAATTATCTGGTTATTTTGATGCACGAGTGTAATTCGGAAGAATATTTCCCGAATAAGTACATGGTTTTAAAAATCACACGTGTATTATTTTTTAATAAAAAAAAACGTACATGTAACTGTAAACAAAATAAAGAGACGCAAAAATACGATTTTTTAATCCGAAACGAGACATCGTAAGTTTACAATGGAATTACCATAGATACGTATGATGCAATTATCGCCGGGCTCTTTCGGTTTCCATCGCTGCAATTTTCCGATAATTGCACTCGTCTAATGGAATTTTTTATACATGAGGGAAATATTCGACATTATGAGCTCATTTGGATTTAGGAAATAGGATTTTACTATTACTTAGGTTAGCCATTGTCTCGATAATATATTTATTAATTTTAATGAATATATGGCTGTGGTGGTTTCTGCGCTGTATTTTTTAGGAGGTCTTTCCTAGAATATCATATAAAGAGCAAGCATGGTGAATTGGACATAGTCGGCTGGTTCACTCCCAAAGCAAGAGTGATGAGAGATGTACTTTTTACGTTGGGAGTATTGTTCCGCAAGTCGGGCTCTCTGCTGCGGTGTGAGCTGTAGTGTCATAGAGCTGGCCATAGGAATGCAATATCGAATGATAAGGGGGGGGGGGGGGGAGCAAATACAAACCATTTAAGGAACCAGGGAATTACCGGATTGATAAATGAATATTATATATGGCCATAATAAATTCCACACTGTTTCTGCTCTATATCAATGATCTCTTAGACAGCATGCTTAAATCCTCATTAATATCGCCGACTCCAATAACCGTGGCTCGTTTCCAACGTGAGCGGGAAAATCAGATCGGATAGGAACACCATATGGGGTTAGAGAAACAATGCCCAGTTTAACGTATGAAAGACTCAAGCAGCTGTTTTCTCAAAAAAAGCAAACACAGCTGGAAAGTCAGGTCCAATGACAGGACAAACACTGACTGGCCTCATCCATAAGCTTGGCATCAACGTCGAAGATAATATATCCTGGCGTAATCATGTTTCAAAAATCGCCAAGGCAGTAGCACAAAACTAGGAGCACTCTTTAGAGCAAAAAAGTTTTATACACCTGATCAACTCTTACTGATCTATAAGACCTACACAAGACAATCTCTGGAATACTGTCCTCATGTACGGAGCTTGGCACCCAAATACTTCCTCAAGATATTAGGCTCGATACAGAGAAGAGCACTCCGTCTTATAAATGACCCAGAGTTGGCTGAAGATTTTGATAGCCTTGGACACCAAAGAAAAGTAGCGACCTACCTCTTTACGTCGATACTACTACGGCAGGTGTCCGAACGAGTTGGCACTTATGATTCCACCCAGTGTTTTGCTTAACAGAAACAAGCGTCAGATACAAGCTACTCATCAACAGACGATTCAGTTGCGAACACATAGGACGCCGCGGTTGCGGGCCTTTTTTGTGTGAAGGACCACCTCTCTCTCTAATGGACTTCCAAGCAACGTCATTCCCGAACACTACAACCTACAGTTCTTCAAGTTCAATGTCCACTCTCTTCTACGCACGGTCGTCGCTGGGTGAGTGCTATAAGATTTTCCTTTTGTGTGTGTATGCCGAACATAAAAAAGCGTTATTTTACTAAACGAGGATAACTTGGACAGACTAACTTTGTAATGAATTCTGCTTTAAGTGCATTCGCTTAATCATTCTGATTAAAAATAATAGAGTCATACCTTGAATAACATACACAACGGGTATTCTAAGGCATATAGATCCATTCAATATAATGATACTTTCTGTCAGATCTTCCTGGAAATTTCCTGCTCTGAGTCCTGAGTGGTATTACCGTCTAGCAAGATGAGATCACTTCCCAAATTTTGAACAGAGCCTATAACAGTTTTTAGATAAATATTTCCTTATCTCTCCAATTTTATATATCCTCATAACAAAATTGATAATCACACTGTCCTTACTAAACACATCAGTTCACATTGTCATATTTTGAAACATATGCTACCCCTATCATCATCAAAATTACACTGAATAGTATTTATTTATATATAGAAGTGTGTGGTACTTGACTATGCGTAGAATTTATAGTGTATTGCAATGTAAAAGCATTTTAAGCAAAAAACCTAGTTTGCCGCTTCATAATAGTAGTTAAAAACAGCTTCGACATTGACGAATCGTTATACTTAAGGGGATACCCATCACAGTATTTACACTTTCCAACCTTACCTCTTAATATACTCAATCATGTTGTAAGTTTTTGCCTAATCATTTTCATTAATTATAGTAAAAGCCATTGCACTTTCTAGTGGATAAGTGGCGCTTTCAAGATAAATGTGTCATCTAACCGATCTATCTGGCTTTAGACCTTGAGTTTGCATTTTAGAAACACTTTATATCCCACGAAATAAATGAGAGGAATGTATATTACCGAATAATGTAATGGTTTAATGATTTTAACGAGTGAGTGCATTTACTTAGATTACGATCCTTTCAGTTTTCGTTAAGCATAATGCACTTTTGTATTATTTCGTTTATAGTTTGTATACAACCAGATAAGCTAAATAGGGTTGAGAGAAACTATATATAAAATATAGTGCACTTTATGATTTTGTGATAGGTAGCAGTCGCTACAAAGAGTTCTTTGATTATATTAGGGTAAGACGTACAATTGTAGGCCCTGCGAGAGTTATTGGCCACATTTTATTTAAAGTAATTTATTAAGAATTTTAGTCGAATGTATTTAGATTTTATATTTTTAATAAATAGCGACAACAATGTAAAATAGAATAATCATACATTTTGACACGTGTTCCTTCCTTCATTGTAATCAATACGTTAGGATGCTATCTTATATTAATTATAATGGTATAATCGTCGTTTTTAATACGTTTTATGGCCTACCCTAAAAATTAGATAAGTTTGCATGGGGGCCATGTACTGTCACGGCACTTCATAGTGATTAGTTTTTGGCCAAGGCGGCCAATAACTAGATTATAATTTTAATATTATTAGAGGCAGTTAGATACTGTTTTTATTTATTTATATCAACATTAAAGCATTTTGTATCAAAATTTCGTTTACTTTTTTTGGTTCAACAGTTATTGGTACCCAGCCCATAACTAAATATTTGATGTGTTTTTCCATATAGAGCAGCTTATAATGACACGCAAATATAGTGAAGAAGATGTTCAAAATGCCCTAAGGGCCATTGTTAAACATTTTAAAGTTCCTCGCTCTACTTTACAATTTAGAAAAAGCAAAGCATTAACATTGGTACCATGGATTCTTTATTGCTATAAAAAGGGATTTCCTCGAAGAAAGAAAGGTGCTATGTTTTCTGTTAAACATTTTTTAAACCCAAATCCAAGAGATAATCCCTTTAAAAACCATTTGCCAGTCATTGGATGGTATAATGCATCCAAATTTTTCGACTCGAACCAATGAGTCTGTAACAGGTGCTAGTGCAAATATTTATCCCGAAAACTTTAAAAATTGGTTTACCGAAATTGAACGTTATTTAAAAGTCAAAGGGTATTTTAATATTATTAATATTGTTGAAGATCCATTCAGAGTTTTTAATGGAGATAAGGCTAATTTTCGCTTGTAGCCCAAAAATTCGAAAGTTTTAGTTCCTAAAATTCTTGCAATGTATACGAAGTTGTGAAAACTCCTTCAATAATAAATATTATGGTATTATTTATGTTTTCAACCACTGGAGTTGTTACACCGCCAAGGATAATATCCCCTTACAAGAAGATTCCCAATTATATTATACAGTCAGTTCCAGAGGAATGGAGAATTTGAGCAACAGAAACTAGGTGGATGAGAGCAGACACGTTTTATGAGTGTATATCAAACCTATTATATCCAGAAACTTTTCGAAGAATTTAAGAAGACAGAATTGGCACCTGAGGATAATGAAAAACAGATGACTGAAATCGACAATAAGGAGACTTGCTTGTATGTATCAGATTCTATAATTGATTATCGACCTTTTACGCCCGAGGACAACTGAAAAATCTGGAATATAGAAGATATTTCTATAGTTCTAGCCGAAGAAAATCTTCCGGAGATAAATTTAAGAAGTGGACAAGTGTAGAATAATAAAGTATTGTTATTAGAAAAACTACTGCTATCTATCCCAACAATAATAAAATTATAAAAGATATCTTGCAGTGGCCACTTACTCCACAGAGAAATGGGAAAAGACAGAATGTGATCCATTCGTGCTAACTTCCACTCAGTGGAACCCAACTGCTAGAGAAGAAAAGAAAAAGGTGAAAGAAATTGAAAAATAAAACAAAGAAACAAAAAAAAAGGATTGACAAAAAATTACGGACTGATCAAAGAATTAAGACAGCTAGGAAAATAATACTTAAGAAAGACCGTTTAAAAAGCAGGAAGTGACAAAAAAAATTAAATGAAAGAGAACAGAAAGTAATGTCTGTAAAAAGTTCTGATTTAGTTACACCAACCAATAGCGTATCACTTAAGAATGTCAGATGAAAAAATACGCAACGTGAGAAAAACATTGTTTATGGATTATTCTATTAAAATAAACATTATTTCGAACGAGGTAATTATAAATCGAATAGAAAAGTTACAGCAAGGCCTTTTTGGATGATCCACTGATAAAAATAATTTTGTTATAGTTGGCATTTGTTTCAGTTGTACCTTTGATATCACAGCAGCTCCAAAAGGTGTAAAATGTATTTCTTGTGTAAGAGTTTAATTCGTCAAGAAATGTAACTGCACAAATCAAACTCTTAATTGAGTGTCTAACATGCTTAAAAGAGAAGTAAAGTTTTTATTTTGTTTAGCAGTTTATTTTATGGTTGTGGTTAACGTTCCTGCTTTTAAAATGTTTTGTGTATAACTATAGTATAATAGTTATTGCAGGTGGACTATCCAAACCTATCAATCAGAAGTGCTTTGCAGAGAAATTTTCAGTTCTTTACACTACTCAAGAGTTTACATAATATGCTGTGTGAGGAACTCCTGCTGGATAATTTTGCATATATTTTTTGTAAGTTGTCTATCACAGTATTTAGATACAAAGTATATTGCTACAAATTTTCTAACATGTTTAAAGCAAAATCAGGCATTTATCTTATTTAGCAGTTTATTTTATTTTTGTGGTTTTCGTTCCCATTTAAAATGTTTTGTGTGTTAAACTAGGTATGTAGTAGCAGGAGGACCATCTAAACCTATCAATTGGAAGAGCCCTGCAGATCAAGTTTTATTCCTTTAAACTACGTACTTGAGAGGTTGAGTTTAGAGTGTCGTGTGCTCCTGCTAGACAGTTTTTGAGAGCTAACTGCAAATATTTCTTGAAAGCTATCTAGCACACTTTTGAACTAGAAAGTGACAACTGTCATTTAGATGGCCAACAATTATCTTGAAGGGCCAATGACTGTGACTTTTGGAAAGGCAAATTATTTAGCAAATACTTGCAAAATCTATGACTTCTATCCAATTACAAATTAAAGATAATAAAAGTATAATATTTAGCTTTTATTTGACATGTAAACTTTAAACATTAACAACATTGAAAAGATTTTAATACATTTTTATGAAAGTAAAATCCTTAGAGGCCAACTGCTATAATATGTCTTACTCAACGCTACGAAGTTTTTAAATATAGCTGAACTCATCAACTGCTTGAGCATCATCAATACTTGGTCAAAACCCCCAGTTTGGCAGTTTTAGGGCAAGCCAAATTCCTAAGATCTCAAAACCGGATTTAAATCCAAACTGAAAGTCACGCATACCACTAAATGTTCAGAGCGAGGTTCAGAGTTAAAGATATC
Organism: Pissodes strobi; assembly: GCA_016904865.1. NCBI lineage: Eukaryota > Metazoa > Arthropoda > Insecta > Coleoptera > Curculionidae > Pissodes > Pissodes strobi. The sequence goes on from MU182085.1 coordinate 412,687, forward strand.
TAATCGCATATTTAATCCTTCCGACAGATACTAACTTAGACTTTTAATTTGGATTGCGTACCTACAAGTATTTAATAATAAGGAACTATGGATAATAAATATTCGAATTAATATTCATTTACATATTAAGCACAATACATCTATAGCTATTAGCTGCACCTTTATTTCCCCGAATTTGGAGCTTTTAACATACATATTATCTGTTATAGGCCACCAAGACATCAATCATGTTTAGCTTCACAGAAAGCTTATAAGTTTTTGTTTATTATCATAAGCTCGCTGTTGCGAGTTGCGATATGGTTAAAGTAAAATATATCTTTGGTACATATACTCATTTAGTCTAACATAAGCTTTCTACTCAGTCGATCCTGATTATATGAATATTGTATAATATAGGCAATATAAGCAAGCTTTAGTTTATGGCAGTAATATAAAGTTCCTTCTTAACTAATAACTCTTTTAGTATCTGACTTGCTTGATGCTTTAAAGGCTTTGGGGAAATCTGGACGAACTAAAATGGTTTCATTGCAAATAATTAGTTTGGAGGTTTGAAATGCGCTTTTAAATATTTCTGTATTTTCTATTTTTTACCAATGCTTAGGAAAAAGGTCATGAGCTTTGGAATTTTGTTTTTAATTGTTTACCGTTCATTGTTCGAAAGTCAATTACTAGGCGCCATTTTGGTAAACTACTATCGCCCCACTTTTTTGCCAGAAATTAGACGGAATAGCCAAATGCTAGTACCATTTCTGAAAATGCCATTATCTGACGTCATTTGTAATTGCGTATTAATTCTGATGAATTTCTGGTAGTCTGTAAGAATTACCTACATTGACAATTTTTGAGTGGATTGAAGGCTTCATTTTGGTTTTAAAAATATATCTGCTCTAGTGGTCATTTTGACTCTACTTTGGCTGGGTGGCCTCACTTTTATTTTTGTTTGATAAACTTCAAAGTTGTGTAAAGGAAAAACTTGCAAATGTACCTGAAGATTAAAACAAATATCTTCGATGATGATATTGTGTATTTTAATAAATGGTTTACGTATTCTCAACAGTAGATATACAGGGTGTTTCAAAAAACATGCGCCAACGCTCGGCTGGAGATTCATCATCCAAAAATAAGAAAAAAAGTTTATATAAACGTAGGTCCGAAAATGCTTAGTTTTCAAGATACAGGGTGTTGAACATTTAAAAAAAAATCGGCTTTTTTAAAATATCTTAAATATCCTTTGGCCGATCTTGTTGAAATTTGGCAGTGTTATTTACAGTGATAAGGGGCTAATTTTTCTTTAACTAGATTAAAATTATCAAGTCCAGTAGCGTCCCCGAAGGCACCTTGTCGAATATTTTTGTCGAAAAAAATTTACGCCACTGACTTTTTTGTAATTTTTATATTTTTTTATGATTAAGCTACTAAAAATATTTTTTTTTGTCTCTTGAGTTGTTTTCATATCTTACCTCGTTTTCGAAAGAAAAAATAAAAGGCATATTATTGCATGTCCCTGGACAAAAAAAAAACATGCACCAACCAACGTTTGGCGAGAGATTGGCCATCCAACAATACTAGAAAAAGTTCTAATAAACATTGGTTCACAAATGCTTAGTTGTTGAAATACAAGGGTGTTAAGAAAAATCCTAAAAATCTAAAATGTTTTAGAGATATTTGGTTGAAAGTTTGGTAAAATTATGTGACGTATAGATAGTAATTTTTCACCAAACTAAAATACATCTTTTCCAACAGAAGCCTACATTTGGGTATACCTGTTAATATAATTGTAAAAAAAATTGTGACCCGTAACTAAACACCGGGTCACACATTTGTTTACAATTATATTAATAGGTATACCCAAATGTAAGCTTCTGTTGGAACAAAATGTATTTTAGTTTGGTGAAAATTGACCATCTATGCATCACATAATTTTACCAAAGTTTCAACCAAATATCTCTAAAACGTTTTAGATTTTTAGGATTTTTTTTTTACACTCTCTATTTCAAAAACTAAGCGTTTGTGAACCAATGTTTTTTAGAACTTTTTCTAGTATTTTTGGATGGCCAATCTCTCGATGAGCGTTGTTGCATGTTTTTGTTGTTCAGGGACATGCAATAATATGCTTTTTATTTTTTCTTTCGAAAACGACGTAAGATATGAAAATAACTCAATAGACAAAAAAAAATATTTTTAGTGGCTTAATCATAAAAAAATATAAAAATTGCAAAAAAGTCAGTGGCGTACATTTTTTTCGACAAAAATATTCGACAAGGTGCCTTCGGGGACGCCACTGGACTTGATAATTTTAATCTAGTTAAAGAAAAATTAGCCCCTTATCACTGTAAATAACGCTGCCAAATTTCAACAAAATCGGGCAAAGGATATTTAAGATATTTTGAAAAAGCCGATTTTTTTTTAAAATGTTCAACACTCTGTATCTTGAAAACTAAGCATTTCCGGACCTACGTTTATATCAACTTTTTTTCTTATTTTTGGATGATGAATCTTCGGCCGAGCGTTGGCGCCTGTTTTTTGAAACACCCTGTATTTATATGGTATAAAAGATTGGTAATTGCTTTCTTTATGAGGAATATAATATGTTTTAAATCATTGAAATTTATATGGCAAACAAAATGGCATGGACGTCAAGAAGGGCGAATAATACCATACTTATTCTAAACTTAGAATTTAGATCTTAAAAGTGAAACATTAGCTATTTCATACTCTGGAATATGGAAACGTATCCAACCAGTATCGCCGTGTACCGTTCCAAAGTGATCCCTCTTTTTCGAACGTTCTCCTTATGCCAAGCGATGAACGTGTAGGTACAGGTCCACTATTCTTATTAATTAATCATGAGATAAAATGGCAAGCACTCTGCCGCTAATATTTCTCGTGTTATTGGATATCGTCTGGTAAATATATTTTACGTAAAATAAGGATACCCTTTTCAAAACGGCCCATCCTCCGCCCGGTCATTCGCTAGCTTAGACATTTTATCGAGGTTCATTCCTGCCAGTTTGAGACCTCTTTTGTCGAAGTGATCTTGACACCCATCGCATGACGTGCAGCTTCACAGGAAGCTGTATGAGTTAGGGACTAGCCACCAACCACTGCCAGTAAATTCCACTTCCGTATGACCATATGAAAATGACATACAAGTAGGCCCTATCATTGCTTATTTTGTCACGCTATTTCTTGTTTTCTAATTTTTCTAGGCGCAGTACCTTCACCCCAGAATTAGAGAGACTGGCAGTGAATAAAACTCAAATTTAAATTTCAAAATTTATCACTAAAGATACGTAAATCTGTACGAACTGTCACGAAAGCGAACAAATTAGGCCATAGCTCATACATATTATCCACTGCTTTTTTGACGCATGAAAAAATCAGAAAATCCCCAAGTTGTAAGTGGAGTTCGTAAAGATTTAAGCTTCGCGCGATAAAAGAAAATTATAAAAATAAATTTAAAATTAGATCAGATGTGAATGCCAGAAATTTATCAGCATTAGCAATTGAAAAATAGAGCAAATACTCAAATATTAATCAAAAATTAAAGGCAGTAGTGAAGTGAACGTTAGCAATAAAGGTAAAATCGGTAAATCCAGAACGTCTCAATTATTGAGCGCCAATAATAAAAATCCGATACTTACCACTTCTTGCGACTTTCTCCTCTGGAACGTTTCCACTTAAAGGCAGTTCAGGAAATTAAATAACTAAATGAAAATAGGTTAATACGATAAATGGAAAGTTAGTTTATTGCCATTAAAAATATATCATAGCTGATTAAAAAGAGATGAGAAAATTTCCAGTAATTCTGGAAGATTAAATTTTATTATAACAACTATACTTCGAAGAGAAATAGTGGGCTTTACTCGGTTACTTAATGGAGTAAATCACATGCTTTACCAAGAAAACGCCCGATATATCTAACCGTAATCTATGATGGACGCGCTATGCAATAATAAAAACCATGCAATAATAAAAAAAAAAACGTTAAGAAAACATAAATTAAGGCCAGCGCTACTGCAAATAACTACTCGTTATGGGTATATTCAAGTAACTCGAATAAAAACACTTAACCAAGAGTTAATTAACGGACGTCAAATCATGAATTGTTACAAAAGCCGTATTACTAACTAACTATGTATATTTGGATATCAGTTATGATACGTTGGTACCAGCCGCGAAATGAAAAGTAACTAGTCCGACCTGACGTTATTTTAACAATCAGTCAATTATTGAATTTAACCGCATGTTAAATTTAAACGTAAGTACTTCCCGGTCAAGTTACCGGTAGGACAAAGCTAATGATCGTTGTTTTTGGAAAAAAATGTATATCAAAGGGAATTATAAAAATTAAAGAATAACACAAAGTCTACAAGGCCTTAACAGCAATAGTAGTTATCTGATCTACAGGTATCTAAAGTACGCCAGAAACCGTGAAAAAAATTAAAATACAAAAAAATAGTACGACTTACAACGTTACTCCGTCAGTCAACTAAAAGTTCAAGATTCAATCCAAAATCGGACTGGTTCTAGGTTAAACGAATTTAACTGGATTTTCGAATTCAATCAAAAAAAAATCAGGCGTCTTAGGCTAGGCAAAATTGGCCCAATATTTAAGGTTCAATTAAAAAAATAAGGATAAAAGAAATTTTACCTTAGTTAAGGAGAAAAAGTTAAATTTTGTTGATACAACCCTGTGAAACATCAACATATTCAAGGTTTTACATGTAACTCTTAACTGAAGAGCACTATAACTCGGTAATCAAATTCAACCATCAAGGAAAAGAGAAATCAGAATTAAAAAAACAAGAATTTACCTGTCTAGAGGGTAGCTGGTTGCTTATCGCTAGATAGCCTTACAGTGGGACGAGAAAACCTATGTAAGATAATTAAAAGGTAATTAAAAATACGCCCATGTGCGTCATAAAATGTTAAAATGATGGCGTTCACAGAAAAAAAAGCAAAAAAACAGGACCACTCACCTGACTAAAGCAGCATTCAAATCTCACAAAAGGCAGTTTCAGACACCAAACACTTAATAAAAGATAAGGCACAGATATGGCCTAAAACTATAAAAACGGCTTGGTTGGAGAATCCCACAAAAGGTAAAATAAAAATCAATTCCAACGGGCATCAAAAACTGCTGATTCAAAGACAGGTCGAAGTAGAGTGGCGCTAGTCAAAAACCCTAAACCCAAGGAGGAAACCTACGAGAATCCCCACTTCGAAAAACTCGCTTTAGCAATGAATACATGGCTGGACAAGTCACGTGTTCCTCTTAATAATTCATGCAAGGGATTTAGACTATAGAAACCTGGGATATCTACCATGGAAAACTACTCGGGGTAGCCAAAATTGCATTGTCGTTCAACCACTCCATTTAATAAAAAATTACAAATTAACCCGACCGTAATCACGTAATTGCGCGTGACTCGACACCCCATCAAAAGTAGTATGCGTTAATGTTAATACCCATCATTTGCGCGCAACGTCGAAGATTTTTGACAATGACACTCCCGGAACCGGATACGCCACAAACCACCAACTATAATCTTGGAGTCCTTGCGCCAAATTCAAACCATCCAAAATTGATGACTATTTAGCGATGCGGATTTTATCCAGAGTATCGTCGGAACGATACGGAAACTGGGCGAAACCTACGATGGTGTTACGCTAACAAATATTATCGTGCTTGAAGCTTTAGGGACGGCGGGCGCGGCGGCGAGTTTAAACAAACTTTTCGCTTCGATATACGATAGCCAAATCGTGATAATTCTACTTGCCATACCTTACCTTATCTATTTCGCAACTACCGTTAAATGTCCTTTTACTCGTAATGCCCTTTACCATATCTATTACCGCTTTTATCGTTACTTAATTAACTAATACCGACTTTCTTCAGTACCGTATATGAAAATGTCTTGCTTATAGCATTGTATTTATCTGCTTACTTTGTTCGTATTACGTATATTTACCTAAATGCTACCCCCTGACCAAAGGTCATGTAATTACTTACCCTATTTTTACCGAACTTACTTCTAAATAACTTTAAATAGTTGGTTATCTATTATCGTACCTATTACCGATTCTTACCGTTATTTGGTTAGTTAATACCGACGTTTTTCATTATCTTCTATGATATTACCTTAAGCAAAAGTCTTGCTAACATTATTGTAATTATCTGATTTACTTTTTGTATTACGCATACTTACTTAAGTGCTTCGCTTCGTAATTTGCTGTATTGGAAGTAGACCATCTCCGACAAAACTACCACTTTAGGCTTTTGTCCATAAGCAGGTTACCGAATTGAGCTCGATTTTCCCTGTAGATCTTCATTGACTATACACTTTCCTCGCAGGTCAATTTCTTTGATCATCATTTTTTTACACTTTTTATTTGCGCACTGATATTATCGCTGCCATGGGATTATTTCATAAATGTTTTTATTTAGGAGATTAGTCTATATTTAAGGTGTTTTATTGAAGGCGTTCCATGATTATCTGTTACTTAGTCAGAACTTAAAAAAGAAAGATTTTAGTTAGGAATATAAAAAGAATTGGGCAGTATTAATGATTTAGAATTAAGATTAAGGATTAATGATCTTATTTATAATTTGGGTGATATTTATTTTAAAGAATCTTAATAGAATTTTAAGTGTGATATCTTAATCTCAGTTAGGTTCAGATCCAATTAATTGTACATTGTACAGGGTGTTCACCCATAATGTCTCCCCCCTTTAACTTTGTTAATTTTTAAGCTACAAAAAAAAATAAAAAACAGAATTGTAGGGTTTTTTATGTAGTTTTTGCACACGTAAACAAAAAAACAAAAAATTGTATAGTATACAGGGTAGATCAAAAAGAACCATTTTTTTAAATCTAGCCCCCATTTTTTATTCGATTTTTCGATTCTACCTAATATTCTATGAATTTTTAATATAACACACTATATGCCTATTCCTAATACTTTAGGAGTTATTGACAGTTGAAGTCGCTATTTTTTAATTATAATAATAATTCTTTAATCATTTTTAAAACAGAAGATACAAAATCACTACTCAAAGCAATGAGGTCGAATTGAGGAAACTCAATATTTTCACCTCAATGACTTCAAAAGCTAAACAAAAAGTTATATTCTTAGGTGGCTGTTGCCATAAAAAAATAAAAGAACAAACAAAATAGCGAATTCAACTGTCAATAACTCTTAAAGTATTAGGAATAGGCATATAGTGTGTTATATTAAAAATCCTTAGAATTTTACGTAGAATCGAAAAATCGAATAAAAAATTGGGGCTAGATTTAAAAAAATGTTTCTTTTTGATCTACCCTGTATACTGTACAACTTTTTGTTTTTTCCTTTACGTGTGCAAAGACTACATTAAAAACCCTACAATTTTGTTTTTTATTGTAACAATTAACAAAGTTAAAGGGGGGGGGGACATTATGGGTGAACACCCTGTACACTGAGAATATATATAATAATTAAATAAATGGCTTAATTATTAGGATTTTTGATGTTTATTGTAGTATGATCTGACTTCAGATCAAGTTCAGTTAAGCAATTTCTATTCAGATTTCTAGGGTATTTTCTAAATTTTTCTACCCAAATTTCAATGCTTAAAAATCATTAATATATTAATATTAGAAAATTTAGTGGCGCCTTCGCCCAACTGTCTACTCTACGATCTACACCTATAAATATTAACACCGCTGAGAGGACCAGGCATATGAACCAGTCCTTAACCAATCGCTTTACATACTATCAGGAAAACTTCCTGATGGGTAAAATAATTTAATTTGTTGTACAGGCCTTGAATATACATAAATGAGTTGAAAAGTTGTAGAACCTTGATTTGAGGAGCTGCGAGGAAAACTACAATGTTCTAGTTAGCTTGACATGGTGGATCTTTGTGTAGAAAACTATTGAAAAATTATCATACAAGTATATTTTTAAACAATACGGATTCTAAAAATTTTTTGAGGAACCTCAATAGTTTTAAAATTTTATAATAGTTAGTTTTTCAGTATTTGTTTTCTGAGCTAACTTCGCAAAATTGCCATAAATCCAGCTAAATCTGAAACTTGGCTTTGGATTTGGTTTAAGGCTATGGAATTCAATTTAAAGTTCTCAAGTCAGACCAAGAAAGTTTAAAAACATTTTCAGCTTTTTCCAATTATCATCTTAAAACGTCTGAAAACAAGTATCTTAATTAGTTCGCTCTCAGTTTAAAGAGTAATGCACGTGTCATCGCATGCAGCAATAAAGTTATTTAGTTCACATGGCTCGTCGTTAAAACTGGGGATA
>MU182085.1:452900-479683 GCA_016904865.1 Pissodes strobi
ATAATAATAATAATAATAATAATAATAATAATAATAATAATAATAATAATAATAAGAGCATTATGAAATTGATATGATTAAAAATTCGATGCATGAAGTGTTACTGAAATTACTTTAGAATGAATGAAGACGATTTTGTTACTTTTGTTTTCTTACGGCGTTAAATTCACTTTCTTCTTTGAGCTAATTTATGTTTAGCTGTTGCAAAATAGTAAAATTTATACTCATAATTGTTCGTATTATTCGCACAATTTTTGACACAGCATCTAAGATAACCCATTATATCAATGTTTTCGATGTATTCTACGTGTATATTTGTATAGTAGCAAAATAAAGTTCCAAATTTCTCCGACTCGCGCGCACGATCGTTCGTCATTTCTCCCACTATCCTGACGCACAGAGCGAATAGCAATATATAGTATTTGTCTAAAAAAACTGAATTCATGAATCTACTACCTTGAGAGACGCTTGAAAATTATTTGCTAATATTTATTACGCAGCCATGAGATCCTGGTATTAAGTAAGACTATTCATTGAATGGCAATAATATGACACAAACTTCTATGTTAACATGTTTATCAGATAAAATGGGCCATTCAATTCTCGAAAGCGGAGCTCTATCTTCAATAAAAACTTAAGAAGGATCTTTGACAATATAAAGAATATGGCATATTTTAGAGATATTTTGGTGCTCAGAAGTTTTGGTATATGGTATATCTCAACCCAAAAGAAGACTCGTTTATCATTGTGCAAAAGTTCTAGCTCTACAGGGTGTACCTAAAAATTAAGCCCGAAAGTGGCGACTTTTATTTCTTGCCCATATATTATTGTGGTTAAAAATAAATAAATGGTAATAAGTCTATATAGTGTGCCTAAAACAGTAAAATTTAAGCTTGGAAAGGTTATAGTGGAGTAAAAGACACAATGCAATATTTTTACCATGTATTTTATATCATACAAGGCGTTACAAAATGGTAAACACCTGTTCATCATGTTTATCTTTAGTGAAAAATGTATATGCTAATATTCTTACTGTGTATTGTAATAAAATACATAATATATTGGTAAAGTTACAATTAATGCTTTCTCCCTCAGTTTTGAGTTTCAATTTCTTTAATGGATTATATCATACCACAAGAGTCTGCTTATTTTGTAAATAGACAGCATATTTAATAAAAAGGAATTGATAACTGAATAGAATGTCTACAATGGCCACGTGCAAAACTGTGACATCGCAACAGGTCCATTTTATGAAAAGCATTTTTGCAGCTTCGTTTTTTTTTTAGTAAATAATGATGTTCTGTTATCGCACTTTGTCTTAAAACAGCGACTGCTAAAAATTGCCAACCTATCTATCACTATAATTTTTATGTGATATTAAAGAAATACATTTGGTATACATGATGCACTAATCTATTTTTAGTCCAAAATATCAATTGCATACATCTTAACAAAGCATATGTTGAATAGCTAAGTTTATTGTCATTCTTGCGTATTCTATAGATACTTCAACACACATCCGATAAGAGTACTCACACCATATGTTCGAACACAAGATTGACGTATACAATATGTATATGTAAATGAATCTTCTATGTTTTCATTATGTTCTATGAGCTGCATGTTTCATTGTTGTAATTATGGGCTTTGACCATATTAGATTCGAAAACTTAAGGTCGGAAAGCAAATTTGCTTTTTATTCCCCAGCACTGAGACTAATCCACCTGATAGCTTCCAGTGGCAAATAAGAAAAGTAGCCATTGTTTTCATTTATATCAACCCATGCTATGGCTAGCTCATTGTCACAATTATGGATGAGAAAATCTTTGAACTCTAAATTGTGAACGTTTTTGAATTTTACAATAAGTGCAGTCGAGGCGGATAATAGGTTTTGGCACAGCAGCATTATAAAGCCGATTCACAAATTCTGTGACATGATGTTCTAAAAATCGTTTTCGGTTTTGAGCAGAAGGTGAATCGAATCCAAAGTTTCGTTGTTTCTTATCAAGAGTGGAAATGGGTTAATGCGGTATTATTACAAAAAAAAATTAAATATATAAAATATAGTAGTGCATTGGTGCATCACTGGTAAAAAGAATGAGAACTATAACTTTACAAAATAATATTTAATGGACTTAAATCTAAAAAATTAATTAAAAATGTATTTAAACTAATTTGCTTCTAAAATCATAACTAAACCTACTAAAAAAAACATTCATATAGATACTTATGTTTCCTGGGGCATACGTGCAGTGGCGTAGCTAGGCGTCGGCGACGTCGGCGACTGCCGACGGCCTCGCGCCCGTTGGGGCCTCGCTAAAAAGAGGTTTATCAAACCTAACAATGTGCACTTCTGGATTTCCCAAAATAAAAACGTAAAGCAAATAAGCTTAATACTATACAAAACTCTTAAATATCACAGAACTTATTAAAAATTTGATTTTATCTACTGCAAATTAACAAATTTTCTACGAACTCTCAAATCATATGGTTTTTATTATTAATTATAAAATATTAATCCAGGAGAATTCTTTACGCCTTGTGGTTATCACAGTTGGAATTTGCTATTGGTAGATGCAGCAAACTTTTCTGTAACTGCTAAAGTATTTTTTGGCTTTTGTAAATAAAATATATGTGCTCTTTTCAGTATCTAGTAAACGCTGGGAGCTTGTTAAATCTAAACTGAAATAGGCATTAAAAGCTATGTCTGAGACAAGATGGGATAGTCGGATTGGAGCAGCTAAAGCAACAATTTTGCAATTTGATGGTATCGTAGATTGTGGAAATGATCTAAGTACAAGATAAAGATTCTGAAACTCTGAGTGACTGTAAAGCTATCTTAAATGATATGTTCACTTTTGAGTTTGTTGTAGCTGTACACGTATGGTACGAAACTTTGCTACGTGTCAACAATATAAGCAAACTATGGCAGTCGGTGAATGTTAACTTAAAGGGCGTCATTGACATTTTACGTTCTTTTTGTACCTGGATACAAGAATATCGTAATACAGTATTTGAAGAACCTGTTGCACAAGCTCGATCGTTTGTAGAGAATAGTATATTATTTTATATGGAGGAAAAGTGATACTTTTCATGGCGCGCTCGTGTTTAACAGCCGAACGGAGTGAGGCTGGTAATAGAGAGCAAGCCATGAAAAGTAACTTTTCCTCCAAATAAAATATGCTGTTTTTTCTTCAAATGTCGACAAAGTAATGCAAAAACATCTCTTTTTAATAGTAATAATATCTAATTATTATTAAAGATAAATGGGTTCGCAAGGCGGCTGAGACCACGGTGGTAGGTGGCCTTGCTTAGAACGGTGTCGGTGAATATAATGTAATAAAGCTGTCAGTGGACACTGTCAACAATAATTATTGTTTTAAGATGGCGTCTCCGATTGAGTTTTAATTCCGTATTGATAAGCAGTTATTAAGTAAGTTCGATTAAATAATAGCCAATTTGTTCCTAAATTAGTGATTTTTAGAAATGCAGTCACAAATTGAGTGATAAATACAAATTGTAGTTTAATAAATCTTTAGGTGTTGACGCTTATTTTGTTGTCTGTTTGTATTGTGTCTATGTTGCTATGACAACACTTTTACCTCCGCCGGCGGAAAAGTGAAAAGTAAAGCTCCGGCGGAGGAAAAACGAAACTTCACGGCCGCCTACACTGTCGAGTAATGACGGACTTACTGACGTTTAAAGAAAAAAGTAGTTATATAGGAGCGAAATGGGCTATGAAATGTTTAGAAAAAAAAAATCGGCGTAGAAGCAGGTAAACTGCTTATGGTATTATTAAGTAGCTTATTGGACACACGAAATGAGATATTACGACATTTTTTATGGTCGAGAGATTTTTTATTTAGAAAAATAGCACAAAATTTCATAATGTAGAAAACTGTATTTTTTATTGTTCACACATTAATATCTTTATAAGTAACAAAGCTATAAACTTGATTTCTCGACCAAAATAAAACAAGTTTTTAATGCATTTCAACAGCTTTATTCATTACCATATTCTATTTTATTTTGTAAATTTTCAACAACATTTAAAGGGTGACGTCACAAAAAAAGACAATACATTTTCACTAAGCGACAAACTTTTTTATTTTCAACTTTTTTGATATACATATTGCGATGCAAATAAAGCCAAAACATGGAAGAAGTTTTTAAATTTAAAATATTTTACATAGAATTCCTAGTTTTTTTGTTATGAATTATAAAACACCGCGCAAACTTCAGATTTCGAAAGCGACAATCGACTGGCGTTGCGTTGTAGCGGCGCGACTTGTCTTTTAAGGTACACGGCCGGCATCATATTACTTAGTTGCCTGCAGTCGGTGACATCGGTGTTGGTAATGTAAGGGTTTTTTAGTTAATGGAGTACAAAATCGTTTTATTCTTTTCTATTTAGTAGTTCATGTATAGCTTTGCTAACGCGATGGAGTGTATTATTTGTAAAAAGACAGTGATCAATAGGGACAAGTCTGTGGTGCAAAAACGGAGAATACAGGGTTTGCTCTTATTAATTAATAATGCCGAAAAAATAAAGGACGAATACGGTAGGAAAATTTTACCTAAACGAAATGATATTTTAAACGGGACTCTAAAAGTTAAGTATCACGTAAGCTGTCGCCAAAGCTACACCAGTGATCAAAATATAACGGCTAATCAGAATAGTGACCCATCTACAACTACAAGAAACATAAATTTTAAAACCAAATGCCAAACATGGTCTTCCAAGAATATTTTTTTAACATCCGAACCATGTGTTTCATTTTTGTGATAAAGGTGGAACTAGAAAAAAGCAATATTTAACAGAAGTACAAACATGTAAGCAATTTTTATATATGGAATTTATTAATCATAAAATGTTTGATAATAAAACAAAAGAAAATTCTAGGATCCGGCACAACAACACATCAAAAAGTTATGGATGCTGCCAAAGAAAGGCATGATAATGTAATTATTTCAAAATTGGCCAACTACGAAGACTTGTTTGCGTATTATGCAAAATACCATAAGTCATGTTACAGTCATTACATATCCCAGAGAAATATTATGTCATTCCGCTGAAAAACTCAAAAAAGGTCTACCCATTTACAACCGGAAGAAACATATTTATCTTCAGAGACAGATTCATATGATATGATAGCACCGATGACATTTTTAAACCCGATTTTTTTTCGAAAATGCAAGTTCTACACGAAGCTGCTTCTCTCTTACGAACAGAAATGTCTGAATTTGATCCCAAAAGTCGGGGATGATTTCCATCATCGGAAGGAATTAACCGAAATAAATTTAAAAGTCAAGTTCCAGATATGTTGCTGTTGTTTACATCTTGGTTAATAGATCCAAATATATATGAGAAAGTAAGTAAACATTTTAAATGACATTCTAGAATTTTATTTTAAACCTTGTTTTGTTGGTTTTTACGCAAATAATAATGAAACTAGTAATTTGGCGATTATCCCAAGCAATACTATAATGGCACTTCTCAGCAAATCATTAAAAAACAATAGTTTTCAAGTTCGATTGGGTGTTCATCTATATCATTTGATTCCTCGCATGCATATTTTAGACACTCTGTGGCAGCTTGGATTAACTTGTTCCTATAACGACGTTCGTCAACTCACAACAGCATTAGCGAAACGCGAGATTTCCCACAAAGATGATATATGTGTACCTGGAAACTTGAATAAAGTTGAATGTAGAAAATAAAACTATATACACGCAAGTATTGATAACTTTGATCTTAATGAAGAAACCATTGACGGTAAAAAAAGCACATGGCCATGGTGGCATTTAAAAAAAAAGAGTCCACACAAGAGTTATCTGAAGACATAGTTGGAGATAAATATACTTTAAGTAAGGAAGAATCAGAACTCAGTTTTCAGCAAATTTCCAAATTTAGAAAGCCTATAAGCCATGCAGGATGCTTATTCGTAGCGGACGTACGAGATCGCAAATTTGATAGCGCGACTGTAATGTAAATGTGCAGGTTTTTCATATTTTGGGTTAGTTTTGGTTAGCACTTGGTTAGTTTCTATTTGTTGACCCCCCGTAGGGAGCGGAGGGCCAAGCATGAGGTATTTAAATAATTGAAGATAAAACGTAACGGGGGGGTATTCTAGCTAACATTTATATTATAGTCGCCTTATGACAAGGTGCGATCCTGTACATTCGATACAGATATGCGACCGGGACCCTCAGAATCATCTGATGCTGCCTTTCATCAACATTTTCTAAGGTGAGTAATAAATTAAATCGGCGTAAAGTTAGGAGTAATTCTATATCAAAATTTTAGGTGCATGCACCAGTTGAGAATTTGGTATGAATGTAACTGGGCAATAATCGTGGCTAATGATCCTCAATGTAGTGGCTGGATCTTAAAGAACGAAAATTGGATTTTTTTCAAACCTAGAGCCAGTGCCTGAATATATTAGACAACGTTTAAGCTTGTATTGTTCAGATAAGAACTGCGCGAATGCAAAATCACCTGCATAAAGGAGGGTTTAAAATGTTGCGATGAATACAACTGTGAGCATTGCAATAGTATTTTAGTATTATTTTTTAGATAATTCGGAGTAACCAGAAGCATCTGAATTTGAAAAAAATGAAGCACATTATGTACTAGCTAAATTATTGTGTTTCTGGAAATTTTAAAAATTTACATGTTTGCATAAATTGTATTCAAAAATTAAGCCGTGTAAAAACCATGAGACGCCGTGCCGCGCCTACACCAGTCGATTGTTAGTTTTAAAGCTAAGGGTTGCGCGATGATGTATTATTCATAAAAAAAAACTATTAGACCAAAGCCAAAATTTTTTGCTTTAAAAACTTCTTCAGTGTTTTGGCTTTATTTGCTTCGCAGCATGTACATGAAAAAAGTTAAAAATAAAAAAGTTTGTCGCTTAGTGAAAATTTATTATAATTTTTTGTGACGTCACCCTTTAAAGGTTATTTAAAAATTACAAAATAAAATACAGTATGGTAATGAATGAAACCATTGAAAAGCTGAATAAATTTGCTTTATTTTGGTCTATATACCCAATGTAGAGCTTTGTTAGTTTTAAAGATATAGCTATGTGAACATGTATATGTTTTCATATTATGCAATTTTATAATAGTTTTCTAAATAACAAATCTCTCGACCACTAAAAAATGTCGTAATTGCTATTTTCCTATAGGTAATGATTTAATCTTTAAAATCGATAAGGTCTAATCTGGTTCTACTCCGATTTTTTTTTCTCGGTAAATAAGCGACTTTCTTCCTAGGTTTCGCTCTACTATTATAAAATCCCACCACAATTTAAAGACAAATAAATGGCGAGAAAGAAAAGAATGTTTGGGTATGAACACATTGATGAACCTGTACAATCTACCGATGGGGATACCACCTATCCAATTTTGTACCCCAAAAATCTAAAATTCAAAAAATGCTAATTTTTATGTAATTGTTTAAAAATTTTTAGAAATTGAAAAAAAAATCAAAACATTTCTGGAAAAAAACAATATATTTATTGCGCAACATCGCCGCCCGGCGCGGCGACGCGTTGTGGCTATACCTCCTGCAACAGAGGTAATGGTTGTAGCAGGTCCGTTGTGCGTGCGGTTGAGCATGCGCAATAGGTAAAAATTCTGAATACAATCTAAAAAAATTTAATTAAATTCTATAAAATGAATTCTGAATAAATTCTAAACAATTCTAATTAGGTTCTATAAAATGTTAAAAAATACTAAAAATACTGATAATTCTAAGAAATGATAATAAATTCTAAAATATTCTATTAAACTGTACACCAAAACTCTAAGGTGGTTTCCCCCTCGCAATCTATTGAAATGCAGTTCCATCAAGTTGGCTTTTTCATTACCATGATAAATGCTATCATAGCCGACACTAAATGTCGTTTCAAACCACTTAACGAATATTTTGAACGATTTAGCTTTATTTACGACATACATTATTTGAAATCTCTATTAAAAGAAGATCTGCGCAAGCATTGTAAAGATTTGGACATAATACTGCGGCAGTGTATACAATCTGTCAACATTGTCGGTTGATTGGATTCATTAGCTTTGAAAATTATCGTGATTTTTCGGTATAAATTGAGTAATTAATTACGAAACAGTGGATCATCAATGTGTGGGTAACTATATAACCTGATGAGCTAAAAATTGTGAAGTTATATCAAGTTTTAGTGAAATAATCGTTTGTTTTTTTCGATATTGTTTACAACGTGATCGCCGGTTATACCGGGCGGTGTTGCCATATCTACTTCTGAATATTCCTGGACACCATGGAATGTGATGTTTGCAAGAAAACCAGTGAACAAGTAGAGATATTTTGTTGCGATGGATGTAGCGCGCGATTGTGTAAGAGCGAAATTGTTAGCCTGGTCTCTGCATCCGAGATTAAAGTCTTGCAGTTGCGAGGAGGAAGATATTTGAAGTTTTATTGTGAAAAATGTTACAAGGGCGATTCTTTCGCACTGTATCAGTCAGTTATTGAAGAACAAAAGAAAAACGTGAACGGGAAAGATAAACTTATAGAGCTGTTAGAGGAGAGGAACGAAGAATTGCTTGCTAAAGTAAGGAGTCTCGAGAGTAGGCTGCTCGCTGGCCCTGCTTTGGACATACGCCCTGGGAAACTGTTTGCTGATGTTTTAAAAGCGGATACCCCCGAAGCAGTACTAGTGGTGAAGCCAAGAAATGATCAAAATAGCAAGGTGACAAAAAAGGATATTAGGCAGAAGATAGACCCAGCAGATATCAATGTCTCAAAGTTCCGTGAAGTAACAAATGGAGGTGTTGTTATAGGTTGTACTGATAAGAAGGATATTGAGATATTACGTAAGAAGCTGGTCGGTCAGTTAGGACACAGATATACTGTGGAGACCCCTTCACTGAAGAAGCCAAAATTAAGATTAGTGAACATAAGCACTGAGGACATTGGCAAGGATGATTCAGATGAAGATATTATAGATCTTATTGTGAAATGGAACGACCTTAGCACTGCGGATAATTTCCATATGAAAGTTTTAAAGAAGGCTGAAAACAGGTACAAAAAAATTGACTTAATTTTAGAATTGGACTCAAAAACGCATAATTTCTTGCTAAAGCAAACAAGGGTTAAATTAGGATGGTCTAGGTGTCGCGTTTTTAACCATGTTAGTGTGTTACAGTGTTACAACTGCATGGGCTTTAATCATTTTGCAAAAGATTGTAAGTTGGAAAAAGTTTGTTCTAAATGTGCAGGCAATCATTCATACAAAGACTGTCAATCTCAAATTGTAAAATGTACTAATTGTGTCAAACTCAAACAGCAAAACAGCTTGGATATCGATATTGTTCATAAAGCATTAGATAGATCCTGCCCATCGCTTCTGCCCTGAATTAGTAGTCAAAATAAAAGAATAGATTATTTTTGTGAAACCGTATAGAGTACAAATGAACAATATGAATAATAACAGATCTAATTTTCATAATATCAGCATATCACATTTAAACCTTAGGTCAATATTTACTGGTTTTCAGGAATTTGTGGATCTAGTATACAGTAATGATTTCGATGTTGTAGCGGTCACTGAGACTTGGTTAAATCCTGATGTTTCATCAGATGTGGTTGCCTTGGGTGGTTACAAGTTTTTCCGGCGTGATCGTCTCCTGGGGAGGGGAGGGGGCGTGGGAGTCTACGTCAAATCCCATCTCCAGTGTGATGTCGTGAATCTGGACAATGCAGTAAGTATTGAAGGATTTGAAAATATTTGGATTAAAATTAAAATTAATAGTAAAACAAGTATGATTGCAGGGGTGGTTTACAGGACAGGTAACAATATCAATGAGTGTGTCCGGGTACTAGACAATGTGTTGCCTGAGATCTTACCTTTGTATGAGTATGTAACTGTTCTGGGGGACCTCAATGTGAATTTTCTAAATTTGGCAAATCCAGTGTCGCAGCTATTTGATGCATTGGGTTTCATACAGGCTATAGACGAACCAACTAGAGTTACACATGCCGTGTCAACGTTGCTTGATCCTATTTTCATCAGTGATTCTGGTATTCTCCGTGGGGCTGGCACGATCGGTGCTGATCTTATTAGTGACCATAGGTCAACTTTTTGCAAACTTAATTTGCCAATAATAAAAAATACACAGAAATTTGTGACTTTTCGAAGTTTTGGTGATTTTGACGAGGACCTTTTTTACAATGACTTGCGTCAGGTTCCATGGGACCAAGTATATTATAAGCATAGTATAGATGACAAAATGTCTTTTCTGTCATCGCACTTGTCCTCTTTGTTCAATCAGCATGTACCGCTGAAAACTGTTCGTGTGAACAAACCACCTGCACCATGGCTCACTCCTGCATTGAGGCTGATCATGAAGGAACGTGATGGAGCAAAATTAAGGTATAAGCGAAACAAAACTCCTGAGACTTGGGAAGCGTATAAGCAGCTTCGAAACTTCGCCCTTGCGTCTGTGCGTAGGGAAAAAATTGGTTACTAAATTTTTTGCAGCGAAATCGAAATACAAAATGTCTTTGGAAGGGCCTTCAACAGATGAGAGTGTACGCTGGTGCGAGGCCGGACGTTGGCAGCATTTCACCTGAGCTAGGGAATCCTGATACACTAAATGACTACTTCATGAGCGTATTTCAGAAAACAAATAATTGTGTTAATAGAATTGCATTTTACAGTGATAACAGATATAGGGCTGATATAAATTTCTCTTTTGCCATGGTGGATTCTGAGACAGTCTGGAATAATGTTTTTAGCATAAATTCCAATGCTGCTGGAAGTGATGAGTTGACACTCTTTATGATTAAACTTAGCTTGCCGATCATCTTAAATCATTTGACACATATAATTAATTGTTGTATGGAACGTGGTTACTTTCCGAATGATTGGAAGCAGTCCATAGTGTGCCCGGTCCCTAAAGTTAAAAACCCATCAGATGTTAGTGAATTTCGTCCAATTAGTCTTCTACCAGTGCTTTTTAAAGTGCTCGAGAAGACTGTTCATACACAAGTCGTTCGCTATCTCAAAAATAACAGTTTGCTTCCTGTCCATCAATCTGGGTTTAGGGAGGGTCACAGCACGACGTCTGCTTTGTTAAATCTGACTGATAATATATTTAGAGCTCTAGACAAAAATATGGCGGTCGTTTCCGTCTCGCTTGACTACTCCAAGGCATTTGATGTCTTGGATCATGAATTGCTCTGTGCTAAGTTAAGGTATATGGGTTTTGATCAACTGTCGGTGTCGTTCTTCGAGGCATATCTCTCTGAAAGATCCCAGAGAGTGCGCATTGGCAGCGAATTGTCCTCCAGGGGAACAATAGTGTCTGGCGTTCCTCAGGGGTCCATAATTGGGCCACTTTTATTTCTAGTCTATACATTTGACATATTTAAGACGGCTACAAACTCTCATGTGCAGTCATACGCAGATGACACACAACTGCTGCATTGTTTCGATCCGGCTGAGCCTGATGATGTTTCCCTTCATCTTAGCACTGATCTTGATTCGCTGCTTACTTATTCTAGAGAACATAACTTGAAAATAAATCCAAATAAAACCGAAGTCCTCTTATTTTGCTCAGAAAGGCGTCGACAGACGTTGGAGGACCGAATAATCCTAAAGTTAGACGATGTTACCTTAAGTTTTACAAAGGGTGCGAAAAATTTGGGGCTATATATTGGTGTAGATTTGAGGTTCAGGGAACATGTTGGAAATCTGCTCCGGAGAAGCTATGCAAGAATGAAGGTTCTTTATGCGAATAGATATATCCTGAATTATAAGATAAGAAAAAAGCTGTGTGAATCTTTGGTTTTACCAATATATTACTACTGTAACCTAGTTTATTATCCACGTTTAGACATGACTACTAAAAATCGCTTACAGGTTGTGCAGAATACATGTTGTCGTTTTATTTTCAACCTTAGGAAATATGATCATATATCTAAAGTGAATCAGTTAAAATGGTTAAATATGTCAAATACTGTAAAGTTACATCTGGTTACATTTCTAGTTAAATTGCTGCGCAATGATGGACCAATTTACCTAAAGGAAAAGCTTGTATTTCGTACTCTTATTCATGATCGCGACTTGCGACATCGAAATCATCTCACCATGCCACAACACCAGTCTGCATTATTTCAACGTAGTTTTACCTACAATGCTGTATCTCTCTACAACTCGTTGAGTCGGGAGTTGAAATCATGTAGCATCAATAGGCTGCGGGTGGAATATAGGGCCTACTTGTTGCATCTACAAAGCGTGTAAAAGTGTCTGATGTTCATTATATTATGTAGTCAAATTGTATGTGTAATTGGTAGTTAATTTGTTGAAATGATGATTTTGTTGTAACTCGATTTTGTAATTGTGTATATTGTTATTAGGTTTGGAAATTGTACATTTGATGTTAGATTAAGTTTGATTCGACTGTTAATTTGAAGCGGGTTGGAATGGTTAGGTGTAAGAGTAACCTATGGTTAAACTTCGCCATTCCTGTCCTGTGGTGTGCATGTACATCTGAATGGTGAATTACTCATTTATTATTTATATGTATGTACGCACTGAGAAATAAAGACGATATTTATTTATTTATTTTTATTTATTTAAGTTGAAAACAGCGACATTCAGCCCTTCGACTTATTTGAGGTATTCCAGCTTTTCAGGTCTAATTCACTAGACTCTATAACAGATACGAAACAACTTTTACGATATATTTTAGAAACCAATTTGCAAGAAATATATCCAAATTAGAATTATGCTGACAGTTCCGGTCAGTACCGCTTCAGTTGAGAGGAACGCAACGCTGAAACTCATTAACAACCATTTAAGAAGCTGAATAGAGATTATCTGCTTTGGCAGTTTTTTCGATTGAAGCTGAAATAGCGTCTCGCTTAAGCTACGATTCAATACTGGAAAAAATCAGTGAAGCAAAAAGCCGAAAAGTACTAATTTAATTTTATAATGTTTTATACTATACTATATACTATACTGTTTGTATAATGTTTGATTAGCTTTAAATGTTTAGAGGTAGCTGTTATTTAAAGGTTAATTAACAATAGACTCGTTCTTATCAGGTATTATTGCTATACAATTTCACTAATAAACACTTTTCATAAACGTTAGCCAAGATATAAAAAGGGCCTCGCAAAGCGGATTTCGCCGACGCCTACATTTGGTTTAGCTACGCCACTGCACGTGAAGCACTGGTAAGAACCAATGTCACTTTTTCTACTGTTAATGGTAATTTGTGAAACATGACACATGTAGATGTACGTTGGAAGCGTCTGGTTCGTAAGGTCAGCCTTGATCCCGAACTCCGCTCGTCAATGTCGTTTTTCACTTCACGCGTTTGTATAAAAATTTTCGAGAAAAGCAGGAATGTGTGTCTATGTCGCAAAGTAATGTGTTCGACGCCCTGCGGCGCTTGCAAGTTTTTTCTTATTGTAATATTTAGTTTTTTGGCATGCCTTGGATTTGTTTATGTTGGTTGCGCCCCGCAGCGAGCATGAAGTTAAAATGTAAAAATATACATGTAAACATTAAACAACGCATGTAGCCATGCCGGCAGAAGTCGGGATCATGGCTCACTGTACCGGCGAGATACTAGTATGTACGTTACATCTTTGACATATACAGGGATGGCCAAAGATCTGGAATAAAATTCAAATCTTTTGAGCAAGCAATGTTTTCAAAAAACGTTGAAACACGGTAACTGATTTTGAGTTTTCACATTTTTTGGTTATATAAAAAAAGTACCCTAGCATTTTTTTTCAAATAGAAACCTATGTCTTGTGGACGCTCGTCGAAAACCTCGTGAAAAATGGAATTCAGCCATACAAAGTAAGCACGTTTTATGTCTGCAATAACCATGATTTTTAGGCCTTATAAAATAACTAGTGTAGTGAGGGACTATTAGGAAATATTAATAACGGATAAAGAATTTGAACCATTATTATTGTTGCTAGAGCAAAAAATAAGGTAATTTGGACCATTACTATTGTTGTTAGAACAAAAAACAAGCCATTTGTTTTAGTGTCGTTTTCATCTACTAGGCTGTTCAAGCCAACTGTTTACTTTAGTTGTAAACCGGAAGTCGAAATATATCAAATATTGTCAAAAACCTAAATTTTAAAATCACATTGGTATTGTCGGAAAGGCAGCGTATCAAATTTTTGATACAAAGTCAAAGTCAAAGTCAAGTATGCTTTATTGCCACAGAAAAAGTCAAATAAATTTTATGGACAAAGCTAACTAAAATAAATAAACTAACCATATAGGGCAAATACAAAACAAAACAAAACTTAATATATACAATAATATATACGATAAAAATAGAAAAAGCAATTTTCAAATTGAAATTGGTCAACGATTTAACAAAAAAACTATATTACAGAACATCATAAGCAGTTGAACTAGATCCACAGGAAGTACACAAAACATAGGGTAAAGAAACCCAGTGTTATCAAAATATTAAACATACATTATAACGAAACGTGCTGTTTGAAAAAATAAGGAAGGTCATGTCGGTGAACTTGACTCAGGCAATATGCATATGCTGCAGAGTTGAAAATACCGAGTAAAAGTGAACAAAACATGACTAAAATTGATAGCTAGGTATTTAATTTTGTGTAATTCCTGTATATCCGAAAAATCACTAATTCGTCAAAAAGATAATCCTATACCTATTATAAAAAATATATATAATATAAAAAAATTTCACCGCCGCACATGAACCTCAAGAAAATTAATGGAGGAAAAAATAAAATCTAATTCACGCAAAACTCATTTATAGAATAATAAGGTCTTTCTAGTAGGTAAGCCTTCGTTTTTTCACGAAATTTAGCAAATGTAGGGATGGATTTAAGATGTAGCGGGAGTGTATTGTATAACTTCTTGGAATTATAAAGAATAGAATTTTTTGTTAATTCAGAGGAGGGAAAAGGAAGGTAGATGTCCTGACTCGAATTTCTT
Organism: Pissodes strobi; assembly: GCA_016904865.1. Lineage (NCBI taxonomy): Eukaryota > Metazoa > Arthropoda > Insecta > Coleoptera > Curculionidae > Pissodes > Pissodes strobi. The sequence goes on from MU182085.1 coordinate 467,888, forward strand.
GTTGAGTACTCATGTTGTGGCCTTTCGGGAAATATGGTTCGATATTTGCGTATTAAACAAGTTGTTTCTAAAATAAACAAAGCAGGAAGCGTAAGAATTTTATATTTTTTAAAGTAGTATTCGCAATGAGCTCTGCCATTAAGACCAAATAAATAACGAATTGCTCTCTTTTGAAGTTTGAAAATGGTACGGAATTGCTCGGTGTTACAGCAGCCCCAAAAGGGAAGACCGTAGCGAAGATGAGATTCAAACAGAGAGAAGTAAGTGAGCCTGGCAGTAGACAGATTTAGTTCCTTCGAAACCGATCGAATTGCGAAGCAGGCAGTAGAAAGCTTTTTTGTTAAAGAATCAATATGTGCGGACCACTTAAGGTTGGCACTAATACTCAAACCTAGGAATTTAGCGGATTCAACGTATTTAATATTGCTGTTGTGAAGTAGCAATGGTTGTTGTAAGGTTGTTTTATAAGATAAGGCTACCGTTTTATCAACGTTGAAACACAGCCAATTTGAGTCAGACCAAGTTTTGATTGTGACGTGATCGCTGGAGATATTAGAGTGTAGGGAGAAAGTATTAGAATCACTCCAAGTTATGCTTGTGTCGTCAGCAAAGAGAGAAATTTTACCATTGATTTTTAGGTATGTAATGTCATTAATATATATTAGAAAAAGGATAGGCCCAAGAACAGAGCCCTGTGGAACTCCACTGGTAATTAATCTACAATCAGAATCAGAACCGTTCGCTCTAACAAACTGCTGTCTATTTTCAAGATAAGATTGGAACCAGTTCGAAGGAATACCACGGATTCCATAAAAAATTAGTTTTCTTAACAAGATGTCATGACAGCCACAGTCAAACGCTTTAGCGTAATCACAGAATACTGTAGCAGTGGGGAGATTGTTGTTAAGGGATGAGTAGACATCGTGAAGCAACGAGAACATGGCGTCATTTGTACACTTGCTTGGTAAAAATCCGAACTGTTCCGGGGACAGTATGCCATGTCTAAGAAGAAATGGCATGAGGCGATTTTTTAATAACTTTTCAATGATTTTAGAGAGTACAGGCAACAGAGCAATTGGACGATAATTGCATAAGACATCCTTTTCACCTCCCTTATGAAGAGGAATAATTATCACAGTTTTGAGGCATTCGAGAAAAACACCTTTCGTGAAGGACGCATTAATTAAGGAAGCTAGGACATCCAGAATTGGAAGTGGGAGGTTCAAGAAAATTTTAATTGACAGATTATCAGTGCTACAAGCTGATTTACTCTTTATGCTGCTCATTACCTGAAGAAGTTCAAGGCTGGTCACAGGGCTTAGGAAAAAACTATCAGCGACTTTTTTAGAAGGGGGAAGAAACGAGAGAGGGTCGAGAGAAGGAGAAATACCAGAGGTAACATTTTTGCTCACGTTGACAAAATATTCGTTATATTCATTTGGTTTTGGCATGCTCTGATTCGCGGAATTTGTTTTGCCTCTAAGATCGTTAATAATGGACCAGGCCTCCTTGGATACGTTTTTAGCAGTTGATAAACGATTCTGATAATATAGTTTCTTTGCTGTCTTGATAAGTTTTAGGTAGATCTTCCTATAATTCGAAATGAATTCAAGAACTTGAGTGGAGTTAGTGAATTTTTTTATGTATGAGAGGGAGCGCATATTTTTTGCAGATATGCGTAAGCCTTTCGTAGTCCCTGGTTTGTGATGTTTAGGTTTAATGGATTTAAGCGGGAAGGCTTTATTGAATGCATTTATAATTTTATTTAAGAAACCACTAAAGGCAGAATCAAGTTCACCTGATTCAAAATTCCAGTTGGTCTTTAGTCAAAGGTTACGAAAGGATGAAAAATTGGAGGCTGAGAAGATTCTACCTAGGTGGCGAGTTTTTTTCGAGGGCCTATAAGAAGTATTGAATTTGGAGATTACTGCCTCATGATCTGAGAGACCCGCGCTAGTTACTGTCGATTGGACATCAGTTGAAGGAAAGTCGGACGCTACATAGTCAATGATATAGAATAGGAATTGTTAGAAATCCGAGTTGGTGAGGTTACATGCATTGAAAGACCAAAAGAGTCAAAAATAGAAATTAATGATTTTTGGGCAGCACAAGCGGTAGCGTAGTCAATATTTAAATCACCGCACAAAATTTTCTTGCCTTTCACCGGCAGACCATCTAACAAGCTTAGCAGGTTATCAAAGAACAATTGCACATCGGAATTTGGCGCTCTATATATACAAATTACGTTAAATCAAGGTTCTTATTGTATACAATGGAAAATTCAAAGTAGTTATCCGATTGGAGATGATCAAATTTAGTTACAGGTAAAAAGTCCTCACTCAAGGAAAGAATCAGTGTTCCCCCATGAGCCGAGTTTATCCGATTATATCTGGCTAATGTGGAGTACTTTTCAACATAAAGCGGTTCATTCTCACTCAGCCAGTGCTCTGTAATTGCAACTAGTTGGGGGAACCCTGATTCCTCCAAAAACAAAAACAATTCATAAGTCTTATTTCGCAATGAGGCAACATTAATAAGAACCATACTAAGCCTGGCGTCAGGATTAGTGGAATCTAGTCGCTCAGGACACGTCAAGCTGCTTAAAAATTTTTCTTCGGGGAGCCGCTGGATAAGTATTTTTGGTGACCCTCTCTGGACTTCTAAAGCTTATTCGTCCTCTCGGAAACAACAGGGGATCTGTAGGAATAATGATCTTCTTCCACTTCAGTGTGTTTAAACCCATATGCGGCATGAAAGTCGTGGTAGACCTTACGTAAAATGTCATCCTGGATTGGCAGTCCTTCAGATGCTAGGAATAATCTGATGCTTATGTTGGTAAATCCCTCATAGCATACCGAGGCAGGTTGGTCATACAAATAGGTAAGGTACAACCTAATGGCTCTGAAGATGGCAGGTTCCCTTAGCCTTGCCATAAGGAAACGGTTACTAGAGTCGTTAGACTTACTGGCGGCCTGTGTTAATTTAACTGTTGGGGGAGTCAGCGGGTCCGGAGAGAAGGATGGTATATGGGATGATTCCTTAGACAGTTTAATTTTGACATCGCTCACAAGGGCATTATTTTTGCAAGCAGCGATAGCTTGTTTGTCAGAAGTTACTGTAGTTACCTTGTGCGCGTTAGCTTCACTGACTGGAGAGGGAAAGTCCCGCAGAGTGTCAGAGGTCGGACTGCTAGTCACTTTCGCCTTGGTGGAGGGAGTTAGATAGAGCTCTGTAGTTTATTTTAATTTTGTAGTTTTCTGAGGGATTTTAGATTCCGATGACCATCTAACTTGAGCCCCGGGTGGCCAGATATTGATGCCGAACAAATTCTCAGCGGACTTTCTTGATAGGGTCCCTATTTTAAATGTAGATCCTATGGAGTCATTGCACTGACTGACCAGGTTATAGCATCGAATAAATTCTGATGTTTTCAACTTTTCCTTCACATAGTGCACGATATTATTTGAAGTAAATCCTGCCGGGAGGTGTTCTACGATCACATAGTGCCATCTTTGGGCACTTCTATAAATTGCGGAGTTGGAATCGTCTGGGATTGAGGAAACTTCAGTAGGCAGTTCCGTTTGAGTGGAAGATGAAATAAATGTCGTTGACGTAGTTTGGGTGGAGCACGACGTAGAAGTAAAGCGTGTCATCGTAGGTAGAGCACTATGTTGTTTTGGGTTAGCAATTTTAGAATTTAAGTCCCTAACCAAGGTGGCAACATTTGCAAGGCTACTTTTTAAGTTGTCAATACCCTTCTTAGTATCAGCGGACGAGGAATCTTGCACCTGAATCTTGATGGTTTCCTCTGTATTGTTGAGAAGAATTTGGGAAATAGTAAAGACATTCTGTTCCACTTCCCTTACCGATTTCAACAGAGAATGAGGGTTACAAATGGAGAACACCTCCGACATTTTGTGAATATCGTCTATTTTCTTCTCCAAAATACTACTTGGATGTGGGGACAAAATAAGATGTCAACGTGAAGTTTGCGATTTATTTAATGCAAAATATCCCGAAAACCAAGTCTCACAAGGGACAGTTAGTAAAATATTTCATAAATTTGAAGAACACGGTACAGTACATGATTTACCAAAATCTGGTCGGACAATTGCTTGAGATGACGATAAAAAATTGGACATATCATTAGAAATTGCTGAAAATCCTCATACTTCAACGGTTTGATTGGCTGGCAGTCAGGATATTCCTCGAACTACAATTCGAAGGCTTTTTAGAAAAAGAGAAATCTCATCCGTATAAGCACAGATCTATATAGCTACGCAACAGATACCTCTTCGAATGCTTTTTACGCGGGGCCAAAAATGTTCACCGGCTTTCGCGAGCGGGTGAACCAGTCGTCTAGGAACGGGTTGGTGTTGCCAAGTTATCACGTCGAACAATATTTCTGCTGACTTTTTGACCCGCTCAAATCATCGAGTTTTGTTATTAATGTTTTTTTATCAAATACACAAACATATTTTTTTTGAAAAATACGATTTTTACATTTTTTATTAAGTATGATAGTTTATTAATGAAACGACAATTTAAATGAACAAATTTATAATATTGATAGTAGAGTTTAAAACAAAATTAAATGGTACTTTGACGATAAACATTTCAAAAATTCTTTTGATCTTCGAAACAAAAACCTGCGTGATAATATTAGGTATTACCTAATACAAATAAGAGATATTACAGTATAAGTTAACAAAATTTGTAACGACCTTTTTCACCAATATTTAAGGTGAGTTTTAGCCCATGTTCAAGCACACCATTCACTGAATCTGATAATGAACTTTAATTTGACATAATATAACATACGATTGCCAAGAAAATGAGTAGTAGCATAATGTGATATGAAAGATGAAAGGTAAACTACAGTTCGCGACTTGGCAACACGGAGAGGCAAAACGCGTCTAAATAGGAAAATATTTACGTTTATTGCATTATTGGCAAGCGACACTTTTAAAACCGGAGTAGGCATCTGTTGCGTAGCTATATAGATCTGTAGTATAAGGTATGCCTTGTTCATGAGCTACTGGAATTTTGTGAGAAAATGATGAGACGGTGTGACGGCAACAATGACTTTACACTGGATATAATTTTTTCAGATGAGGCTACGTTCTATTTAAATGGAGTGGTTAATAGGCACAATCATCGCTTTTGGTCTCAGGAAAATCCACACTGTATATCAGAAGCGCATATGCAGCGGCCTCAAAAAGTTAATGTATGGGCTGGTAATATCAACAATAGAATTTTGGGTCCATTTTCTTTGAAGAAAACCTTACGGCCGAACCCTACCTAGACTTCCTAACATTCGAACTGATACCTGCGCCTGCTCAGATTGTTCCTCATAGAATAGATCTAGATATATATGATGAAATAATTTGGTCCATCAAGATGGTGCTCCTCCACATTTTGGTAATAATGTTCACATGTACTTAGATTAAATGTTTCCAAATTGTTGGGTTGGGAGAGCGGTACAATTGAATGGCGACCAAGTTTACTTTCTTGGGGATATTTGAGTAGTGTTTCACCTCCCTCAGATTCACCACATCTGCCATCCCGAGTCTACTACTGACCACACTCGGAATTGTTGAACGATATCCTTTTCATTTAAGGCAAAAGGTAAAGTTTATGTTTACCCATTTACTTTTATATGAAGGATATGCTCATACTCTATAGGTACAAGGTTTTACTTGAAACATTTAGTCGTATGAATAAAGTGTAGCAAATGCTTTTACTCTACCACCGTCTCTTTTTGCTGCATTAAAACTGAATATGTTTATCTCAAAAATTTTAAGCAAAAGCATTTGCTTCTCTTTCATTCATATGAGCCAATATAAATATAAGCTAAAGCATTTCCTTCATATTTTGCAAGTATAAGCATATCCTTTTTTTATTGATATGGCTCATATTACTCTCCGAATATTACAAATCGTCATAGAGAAATTTTAGTACAACGTGGAACCTTGTCAGACTGTTAAAGGTGGCCACTTCCAATATTTAGTTAAATAAATAACTATTGCAAAATCAATAAATAAATTATTTTCGGAAAATTATTAGCAATAACTTGCACTTTCATTCATTGGAAGGTTCTCAAATTATACGAAATTTAACAAGCTTCTAAAGTATGTTTCGATATTTAGCTGATCCAATCCGATTTTTGTTGTACTTTTTATTTCCAAAATAGTTAAATTTAGGTATGGGATATGCTTCATGAGGAATGCCAAGAATTGTCCGTAGAATTCAGAAATCCAATAAAAGTTGGGGCATTCCACTTAAAAAAATATATATAACTTTGATATATTACGACTTTCCAACTTACCCTGTATATTCCGAAATATTGCGAAAATGTAAATCTTACCAATTTCTATAAAGTTTTTAGATTTGACTAGTTATAGCATTTAATAAAATTAATACTTTTTTTTATTATTATTTAATAATCTGTCAAAATCATGACAAGTTTGTGTTCTTCAAGAGTGACTGGTGATATTTCTGTATATTGGATATGGATGTACCCGTAACGCGCAGTGCATAAAGTATAGTACGAAAAGTGGTAGTACTGGTGTTAAAAAGTAATAGTATAGGCACTAAAAAACAGTGCAAAAAGTTAGTACATTACGCATCGTCCTTGAATAATAACTATTTAACATATAATATCTAAAAAAACGAAGTTCAGGAAGTATTAATATCAGAATGACTTTAGTTGTGCGGCAGAGTAGCAAGAATATATACGATTCTCCATACGAGCGAGGTTACTAAACCTTGTTATTTATCGAAAATGTTATTAATTATTGCCGAACTGATCAGTACGTAACTGATCAGCCGTAACTGATCGTACGGAAAAAAGCGTAAGGAAAAACTGTTGGGCAAGGGGAATTAAGAAAAGTACCTAAAAAACTAAATATTTTTTAAGTCGTTTCGGTTAGACGAAAGTCAAGACCCTTCGGGAATATTCGTTAAGCTAAAATCATGTATATTGCCAAATAATTTGTTACATTCTCTAGAAACCATCCTGGACACGAAAAATATCTTTTTCTGCGGAAAGTCACTATCTTCATTTCAATTATATTTTTATTTATCATTTTAATGCACGCTTAAGTTTAGCTAATCCAAATTAATCACAGCCAACCTATATTAACCAAAACCAACCAAGTATGGATTAGTTTTGGGTGGTTAGAGTTAGTTTGGGTTAATTTAGGTTAGTTTTGTGGTTAGTTTGCATTAGCCTCAATCCTTGAATCGGTGCGCGGGGCACAACTGTAGACCAGCAGCTTTTTTGTATCATTAATTTATGAGTGGTTCGTGAGGTAGCGCCTCCAGTAGCTACTTATAAAAGTTTGACTGAGTGGAGGAACCCAGCGATTGAGTTTGGTATCTTCCGGAGAGGACCAACTGCCGGTAGTCGGTAGTCTATGATGGAAGACCGTCTCGCCTGTCCAATGAAGTAGCAAAGTGTTTTTGAGGAAAATTTTCTCATTTTTCATGCATTAGGTATTTCGGTCTTATGATAATTATTTTAGCGTTTTTCGAAGAGGTCCTCCCTGAAAAAAACGCCACGCCCGCCATGTCGAAAAAGTACCGATCCAAAGCATTGACTGAGTTATGTAGTGGGAAGTTTTTTCATATGCATTATCGATTGATGAACAAATGATGCCATATTTTGACAGACTTTTTTATATGTGCGGCACATACACAAAAGGAAAATCCTATGCCACTCAACGGGCGGTGCGCGTGCGGAGAAGAAGGTGGACGTTGGACATGGAGCGCTGTAGGTTGTAGTCTTCGGGAAAGGCGTTACTTGGAAGTCCATTTCAGACCGAGGCAGTCCTCCAGGCAAATGAGTACCGCAACAGAGACCTAGGTGCTCGCAACTGAATTGTATGCTGATGAGCAGCCTATGTCTGACGGGTGTTTCTGTTTGGCACAAATCTGGCTGGAACACCTTCCGTTAGTATCGATAATAAAGAGATATGTCCACCACCTTTCTTCGATGTTCTAGGCTATCAAGGTATTTGGTCAACTCTGGGTCATCCATAAGATGGACTGCTCTCCTCTCTATGGAGTCCAATGTCTTGAGCAAGGGTTTGGACGCATAGCTCCATATATGGCAACAGTATTCCAGACATGGTCTTATCTGGATCTTATAGAGCACTAAGAGCCGCTGAGGTGTATATAATTTTTCTTACCCTATAGAGTACTCCTAGCTTTTGTGCTGCTGCCTTGACGATTTTGGTGACGTGATTACGCTCAGACATGTTGTTTTCGACGTTCATGCCCAGTAAGTTTATGGATGAGGCCGGGGTTAGTGTTTGTCCTGTCATTGTTAAGTCAGGTCCTGCGGTGTCTTTCCTGCGTTAAACTGGACATTATTTTTCTCAACACATTCCATGATGATGCTCATATCCTCACTGATGGCAGCAATCTGATTTTCTCGCTCGGGTCATTGGAGTCCGCGACATGAATGAGGATATTTGAGTGCTGTCGTCTGCAAAGCTGCAATTAGAATTGTTTGTCCTGTCTAACAGATCTTTGATATAGAGCAGGAACAGTGTGGGAGATAATATACGCCGCGCCAGTGAAGAACTTCGGTATCGATTATAAAGTCCTCCGAGAGACGTCCATCAATACCAACTCGGATTCTTCGATCCCTTAAGAAATTGGAAAGCCATAGAAGCAGCGCTGATGGTAGTCCGTATGCTGTCAATTTGCTTAACAATCCGTCATGCGACACCCTATCAAATGCTTTGGGTATGTGGAGAGCGACTGCACCAGATTCGCCGTAGCTCTCGATGGCTTTGGTCCACAGGTAGGTCACGTAAGTCAGGAGATCTCCCGTTGATCTACTCGAGATATTTTAAGAGCTATTCGTTGATCAGTTTCTCCATTACGTTGGACATGATGGGAGCCAAGGCAATTGGACGATAGTTATTTGGAATCGCTTTTTTACCTTTCATCGGGATTGTTTGCAATTATAAGCGCATTTCCAGCTAAAAGGAGAGCATGCAGTTCTGTATGATAGGGAGAAAAACATGCATAGTGGAGCTGATAGTTCAGCAGAATATTTCTTAAGCACTGTTGCTAAAACTTCATGCTGGAGTTCCTCACTGGCGTATATTATCTCCCACACTGTTTCTTCTCTATATCAGCGATCTGTTAGACCAGACAAATAATACTAATTGCAACTTTGCAGCCGACAGCACTCAAATATCCTCATTCATGTCGCGGACACCAATGGCCGCTGCTCGTTCCCAACCCGAGCGAGAAAATCAGATTGCTGCATCAGTGAGGATATGAGCATCATCATGGAATGGGTTGAGGAAAATAATGTCCAGTTTAACGCAGGAAAGGCACCGCAGAACCTGATTTAATAATGGCAAGACAAACACTAACCCTGGTCTCATCCATTAACTTACTGGGCATGAACGTAGAAAACAACATGTCTGAGCGTAATCAGGTCGTCAAGGCAGCAGCACAAAACCTAGGAGTACTCTATAGGGAAGAACAATTGTATAGACCTGTGGCCTTGATAGTATCTAGGCTTTTGAGTATTCGTTTCAATTCGCATTGACGAAATACCAGACCGGGCATTGATGAATTCACTCTCGGAATAGTTGTGGGAGTCTTACTTTGATGATCTAAGGTAGAATTTGATGCAAATATTTCGGCAAGAATATTCGCTTTGTCTTTGGCTGTTTTCGCTATTGAGCTATCATCTTTGGTCAGTGGTGGGATTGACATCTTTGAGAAACCCTGATTGACAGCTTTGGCAACTAACCAAAAGGATCTTGATCCGTTAGGATAAATGAGAAGCTTGTTCTTGATCTGTTCGTTATATCCCTCCTTGCTCTTGTCAAAGGCCTTCTTACACTGATTTCTAGCCGTGGTGATTATATTTCGATTTTGACTTCTGTTGAGCAGTTTTTCCCAAAACATGGTTTTTCCGGATACGTTTCATAGAAGAGGGGATGAAATCTTCCATACTAGCTAGGATAACTTAAGTAATCTCATCAGCAGACATCTTTCCAAGGAAAAGATAGATCAAACTCGCGAAGATCACTTCAGTTTGCTGATTTGTAGTGCCAAACTCTTCGGGGTATATGTGGCTCCTGTATTTTGATAGCAAGTTCACAGGTTGCGGAGATAAGATTGTGGTCTGATGAGCCCAACGGAGGTTGACAGTGACGGTGGTCAGGATTAGTTGTTAAGCATATATTCAGGAGGCTAGCAAAGTCTGACGCTCAGGGATCCTGGTAGGTTCGTCAAGGAGCTGAGTAAGTCCGTGACTTATAGCAAAAGACTCGGCTTCTCGTGCTTCAAAGTCGTTTTTGTTGGGGTGTTTCAACCAGTCAATGTTATGTATGTTGAAGTCTTTTGCTATGTCAATTTCTGCCGTTTTATAGTTGATCGGCAGAAAATCAATTTGATAGTCAAGATTTGAGAAAAGCCGTGTATATTGGTGTTCGCTAGGTAGTCTATACAAGCAATAAATCAATTTAGTCGCTCGATCTGTGCTTAATTTGAACCACATACTCTTGAAGTCCTTAGGTTCGTATGTTTCTTCTCGTTGACAACATAAATCGTCTCGTATAAAAACAGCCCATTCAGAGTTATGTCGAAATCGGGAGTAAAAATATGTTTAGTGCTTGATTTCACTTTGCCTTCTGATAGAGCTAAAATACGAGGATTATTTGATGTTAGTTTGGGTGTTATGTTGCAAAAGTCGCAGTCTACTTTATATTCTAATGGTCCCCTCAGGCCAGCTTCCACCCGGAGATTCGAATGAGAGGCTATTTTACCTCCGGAGTATTTTGATCTGGAAGGTGCCGTTATGTAATATTTATTCTTTTCTTTTCCACCCTGGGAACCGGATCACATAGGCATGGTGACCAAACATGAACTAGAGGTCATTTTACGCCACCTAAGCCAATGTGTTTTATCTCATCGGGTTATGCGGGTGAACAACATCTACCATGCAAAACTATTATTAGAGATAGACCAGTTAATTTTGGATTCAAATTATGGTGCCTTTATTCATCAGATGACTATTTATTTTAGTCCCTTCCTTATGCAGGAGAGAAAAACAAAAAGTATTCTGAACTTACACTCGGGGTGATATTTATAATATTAGCTCATTATGTTGTCGAACATGTAAATTTTCTATAAGATTTTCGATATCGTTCTATAGGAAATACAAATACCTTTCCACTTAAAGTATCATGATAAAAAAATTGCACCGAATACTTTATCATTAAGAACGCCGCACCAAACGCTAATAAACCTACGGCCCTGAAATTGAATTTTCCTATGTCCATGAGTGTTTGTGGAGACCTGTATATAACTATTTTAGCTGTTAAAGGGTCCAGCCCTATTAAAAGATGCTTCGTCGCTCCATAAAATCTTTTTGAAATGATCATTGTCATTCATTTTTGTGATATTTATATTTGCGAAGTGTCACATCGATTTTTTTGCCGATTATTAAAGTGCTTGACGGCATCGGCGGTCGAAAAATTCGGATTTTCTACGATCCAGAAATATAATATAAAACTTAATTTAAAGAAAATTGTCAATGTTTACCTTCAAAACATAAGAGAATTTCAAGTTATCAGGATAGACCGGACAATATTGAAGATCTAGAGCACAAAATCATGGCGGAGATACGTAATATAGCATCTGAAGTTCGTAATGCTGTGGACAATGTTTACTATCGCCTAGGAGAATGTCAGACAGAAAGAGCTCTTTCACACGAGGATTCTGTATGCGAGATACGCGTATCCGAGATACAGAATCGCG
>MU182085.1:479693-500464 GCA_016904865.1 Pissodes strobi
CGAGGATTCTGTATGCGAGATACGCGTATCCGAGATACAGAATCGCGGTCGAAAATTTGGACTGCTGCTTTAATCAGTACTAAAATAGTCGCAGTGCCGTGCATAGGTTCATCACTATAGCGCATAGTAAATAATACTTATGACGTGTCAAAGCGCTCTAATTGGAGGACATTATTTGCGGCATTAAATCACCTAGAATTTAATCGCCCCACTTACCAACATTTGTTCGGGATTTTAAAGCATTAGATCATTTCGAAGCAGAATTTAGATAGATTACAATGGATTACGAATAGATTTTTGCGTAGAAATGAAGAAACTAGGGGAGCATTGTCGTCCGATCTTAAAATGAAAATATGTATACACTATCTCAGTGACCCTATCAAAAAGGCATCGGTCAAGAACTTGGTGCTAGTCAAGTAACGGTATCTCGTACTGTGACTGCAGTTGTTGACAGCATAATTGCGCAAATAAATAAATAGATAAGGTTTCCAACTAGTAACAATGAACTAATGTAAACTAAACAGTTATGGCAAAACAAATATAGATTTCCGACAGCAATTGGATCCGTGCACGACTCGAGGATATGAAAAAATTCACAAGTGAGATTGCAGTTATAAAATAAATGCAATGTTGTGCTGCTTGCTGATGATGGATATAGAATAGAGCCTTGGCTTATGACTTCATTCAGAAATCCTGCCCCTGGTGCTGAGCTCCAATATTACAAACTTTTGAAAATGGAGAGTGTAATAATTGAGCGATATTTAGGTGACTGAAACGCAGATTTCCTCCCCTTCCTTACAGTCGTTTGTCGCGTTAAATTGGCCAAAAATAAGTGTTGCCTGCGTTGTGCTTCATAACGTTACAAAAACTTTAAATGCTCTCGATTTCGAACCAATTATTGCAGATGAGCTACCAGATGAACATGGCTATAATTATAAAGTTGATCTTCCTCTTCATCATCAAGGACAAGAAATAAGAAAAAACTTAAGTATCGTGATAAATAATTTTAATCTAAAAGTTTATAACTGACGCTGTAATAAAAGTTGATATAAGTTAATTTTGAATAGACACATACGACGCAATACCGTATTTTATAGAATTTTCAGTTTTACCTCCTCTTCATCATCTTTATTTCTAAAATAATATCAAATAAACTTTGACATTCTGTACCCTATCAAAAAATTCTATATTTTTTGTTTAATTTTTTGGTCGTTAGTATACTTTCCCATCCAGAAAGATGTGTAATTAATGGAGAACAAAAAAAAATTGCAATTTGACTAGGTTTGCAAATAATTAGGGAAAGAAAATAAAACATGAATATGTGAAGCAGTTATCTTTATTTCAATGTCTTCTTATAAACGTATACTATTTCTCACATTATAAAAAATACGAAAACATGTGTGTATTATTACAATTATTTACAAGACGTAATAAGTTGCATTTCCATCATTAACACTATTTGGTGATGATTCCTTTTGTCTCACCATTTCCAGTTTCTTTTGCTAATATTTTCTCCGCACTAGACTCGTACGACACTGCAGCTGTAAGAGAACTAATCGTTGAAGTTATTTCGTAGTTAGTTCTCTAGTTTCATCTGTTTTATATGTATCTGTTGCAATTTGATTTTTTTGTGGCAATAACGATTTTATGGCACTAGTGGACTGCTCGTTAGTTTTTCGCTCAGTAGATGCGTCACACTTTTTGCGGAGTTGATCCTTCTTCCAGAATACCAATCTGCATGGCGTCTCCAATTTTTTCAATTATTGGATTGCTGTCATCGTCCATAGACTTTAATAACTGTTTCTCTCATTCCAACAATTAAATAGCTTTATTTCCAACCTTTTGTAGGTATGTTTTTTTCTTCAACCTTGATTTCGTATTGTATTTTTTTAATAAACATTTTTCATCTAATGGGTTACCAAATGTCGTATTTCCTGGTAACGCTCTGAAAGGCCTCGTCCTTTTTTCTTTTTATTTTCACCACTTGAGATTTTTTTAGTACCACGGAAGCATTGGCAACTTCATTTGCTATGAATTGTAGATCGTTATTAGTATTTTCTGCCTTTTCACTGCCACTCTCTGAGGAAGACATGCTAACAATATGGATAATACGCTCAAATGATACAGAAATAAAAAATGTAAGCAGGTTAGAACATGTCACTGGCGTACGCGAGCAGCCAAGCCATTACTTCTGCTTGAATGATATCCTCGCAAGTATAAGGTAATCATTATAAATACGAAAAAAAGAAAATGCCTATACTTCTACATTTTACTTTAAATGAAAACCTTGTACTTCTACCTTATGCTTGTGCGGATATCCTTATTTTTTATGAATACGGTCATTGAGTCACTCACTACGATTATGTCTTAACACGTTAAATCAGCCAGCTAGTAGTATAAATTTATTTTTAGGTGAGTCCATAAAAAATGATCTAAAGAGATCAGGTCTGGCGACCTAATCAATATCGCCTCTTCTTCCTATCCAGCGGTTGCAGAAAGTATGGTCAAGATATCTTCTCACGTTTTGCCCAAAATGAGGTGGAGAACCATCCTGCTGGAACCATGTATTTGGTAGATAGATAGCCGAATCATGTGTAATAGCTGGCAGAATTTTGTTTTGCTAATAGATTGAGATACAATGACGATTTTAAATTGCCTTCAATGAATATCGGCCCCACTATTTTATTTTCAATAATGCTCGTCAGAAACACAATAGATTGAAACAAATTACAAATTTCTTCCCATTTCTGCATCATCGACTAGCAAAATTCAACGCTGGGATCATAATCACCTTTGATTGGTTCTCTTGTAAGAGCGATATTTTATAAGAATGAAAATGAAACCTTGTAAAAACATTACGTTCAAATTCGTGACGCAAATCCACTCTTCAATAAAATGCGGTCTCTAAAGTTGCTTCATCAATGAGAGCAAATTTGGGCCTATCGGAACGTCTTCGACCTTTGCTGGTTCCTGTCCTTTCAAATCTTCGTACTATCCTAATAACTGTTGATTCTGTGGTTTTTTTTTGTGGGATCATTGTCTGTCTCCAAATCCCTTCATCATCAGAATAGTAATACGTTATATTTCGTTTAATAAAAAAAAAACGAATTTTAACACTTTTTAGGTAAAAATATCACATCTGAAATATCATCAAAGACTGGAAGCATATTTAGCAATACTTGATTTTTCTGTTCTACCGTACTTTAAATGAGCTCTGTGTTCTTAGAATCCCATTTGTAGAGATCTTCTAGATCCTAGCTGGTATGGATGCTTTCATCCTCTCTTCGTATTTCTTGATACAATCCATAATTCCAATTTCATAATTTCCATTTTTTTTGCAATATTTCAGTTCAATTATTCGAATTCCAGAGAAAAATGTTTTTAGTAATTTATACGAAATACAACAAGAAAATGTCATCTATCAATAAGACGCTTAAAAAACTCAGGAAAATGAAACTTAGGCTTCCTGAGAACTCCCTCAGGAAGTGGTAGACATTGTGGAAAACATCTAATTCTTTTGATAAAGCTGAATTGGATCTTTTAAACAAAGGTCTGAATTTTGCATTGCGTCCACCAAAGGATAACTACACTTGATGTTGTAGGTAATAAAGAAGCTCTATTCAACATGTCCCTGACTCTACTAAAGGATTTGTTGGAGAAGCATGCAGAAATCGCATTTTATGTTGGATAAAACTGTGTTATTGTATATTTTACCGAAAGCTCCAAACCCCGACTTGCTTATGATTTGACTTATCAAAGGTAAGGGCAATGCTTTATGTAAGGAAAACATTAATATTAATGAATACTTCGAGTTGACATTTTTTAAAAACTGCGGGATTTTCCTAGAAAAAGTCGAATGTATTTAACAGCAAAAAGATTGTCAAATTCCTGTAGGGAACGCCTATAAATATATTTTTGATGATGAAAGTTGTGGCCGGCTTCGGTTTTTCGGATACGTGTCAAAAGGTACGGTTATAGAAAGATAAAGGCAATATCCGGGGTCGTAAAAAGTCTATATGATCGAATGAAATTAATTTGTAATAATCAAAATTTCAACACAGAAAAAGAATGTTTGGACAATATTTTGATTAATAATAACTATCCTATTGATTTCATTAAAAAATGCCTTATAGAATTTGAACAACCAAATATCAGACAGAATCAAAATAGACCTATTACCAACCTCTTTATTCCTTATATTCCTGGTTTATCAGACAAAATAAAACGAATAGGTAATAAATTTAACATTCGTACCATTTTCAAAATAGAAAACACTCTTAGATCCAAACTAACAAGAACAAAACCACTTAATGAAAATGAAACTACTAAAAATGTTATCTATAAAATACCATGTGAATGTAATAAATTTTATATAGGTGAGACCTGTAGACCATTATCAAAACTAGAGCCGAAGAGACTCTATACCAATTCAAAATCAGCGTAATCATTTGTGGAGCCAAAGGCAATCAATTTCAAGGTAAAACTCAATCATTATCATCATCAATACCCTTTATTGTCGATACGGAAATGTTTGGCTCGCACATAATATATTATATTATATTATAAATTTTATACAAACGGTGTTTTGTCGTCACATATAAAAACAATTAGTTACTCTGTACAACCAGTATTGTGATAATTCCTTTCCAAGTTCCGATCCTCCTAAATTTCTCAATTTCGGAACGGTACAGGGGTTCTTTATTTCGTAAGTTTTTTCTGATATTGCAGGTAAATAAGGAAGTGAAATTTAAAGCACCAAAAGATATGGAGCTTGGGCCTTCTTAAATGCTGCGAAGGGGTGTTATGTCCGGCATAATAAAAAGAGCTAAATTACTTCTTGGATAGTCCTCTACCTCGAAAGTTAAAAGATATATGAATATGTCGTCCACTGATTAACATACAAAGTGAAGATATAAAATACAAAGGACTTCAAACTTATCAGAACTAACTGCAAACCTCATTACCACGAAATATTAATTCCCAAGATCAATATCATGTTGTGCTAGTTATCTCGATTTCGTTTTATTTTTAAATAACACTTCGTTAATATTTAACGTATATTTAACAGAAGGTCTATTACTTCTACTAAACTGTAACTTTTCGCATTGAAACAAAAAAGTTCAATCTGATATATTCAAAATTTGAAGAAAAAAATGCAGTTTTACTACCAAAATTAGAATATATGTACTTTAAAAACTGAGACAAAACTCGATTGTTACAAATTATTCCTGCGTAAGCGTATTCAATATATTTATAAGAGGAATTTAATACAAATTGACATATTTTTTACCCACTTATCTTTGATGGAGAGAATATTTAAATTCTCGTACTTCTTTAAATTTTTTCTTCGCAACAGTAATCAAACTTTATATACAAACACCCCATAAACAAAACATAGAAGCTCTCCCGAGTGGATTGAGAGAGCAAAAGTTAATAACAGTCTCATCAGTTGCTTATAAGTTAAGAAGTACTTTTCGAAGTTTGGAAGTGTTATGAAATTCTCGTAAGTCGATTATAGAATTTCTTACAATTATGAATTTTTTAGGTGAAGAATTACATTACAGAAAACAAATATGAAACTGTATTTTATTTATTGTAAATTATTTTAAAAATGCAAAAATGATTTGGATAAGACTAATTCTGTTGTATCGACAAGAATTTGACTATTTTTGTAGTGATGAGGATGGGATAAATCAAGTTTCGCAGTAATAAATTAAGTATATATTTTAAAAGAGATTTTATAATACAACACTGACCATCCTTTTACTGAAGCATCCATTGGAGTAATGTGTATAGATAAGTACCAGGATTGTATCTCTTGTTTGTTGCTCACTATATTATTCTACTTTGCCCTTTAATATCGTTTCGGCAGATAATAGTTCCAGGGCCACTCCTCACTTCATAATTCTGAAGGACAACAAGGGCCACAGTATCAAATGCCTCCGCGAGATTTAGGGACGCTGCTAGACACATTTTATTCATGTTTAAATTAATAACAACTTCATTTATTAGTGTATGCATGTAATCCGTGGTACTGGATCCCTCAACAAAACCAGTCTGATTATCTGTCAAGATATTATCATTCTGAAAAAACGTAATTAACCTATTCTTAGCACACTTTTCAAAAAGTTACTTATTTGACTTATTGGCCGGTACGTCATGGAAGATTTGGAACCTGATTTGTAAATTAGTGTTACAGTTGAAGTCTTCGACTCAGAAGGTACTACTCCGTTCTAAATTTTATAGCGTTTTCCTGAATATCATCATTGTCTGGCACACTATTATCTGTTACAGTTGGTATATATATATATATATATGTGAGGGAATAACTTTTTCCATTTGTATGTCAACATTAATACAAAAATAGCAATTTGAAATGAATCTGCAAAGTTCTCACCTTTTTAATTCTTTATACTTACACAAGTATAGGTGTTTTCATTGGTTCCGTCTTTAATTACTAACAAAACATCAAATACGTGTACGCTACAATATAGAATTTGAAGAAAGTGAAGGTTCTATGTACTTACATTGCTAGCGGTAGACTTAAAAATGATTCAATGACAAACTACTTAGAATCGTCTTGAATGAAGCAGTGACGGCTATTCCTATAAAGCAACTGAGGGTGTGCTTCACATGTAAAAATTATAATATAATCTGAAATTTTCAAGTAGCGTTTATACAAATATTATAAAAAACGTTTTTGATTAATTTCCAGTCATAAAATATAAAAATCCACAGTTTAAAATATTATCTTTTAAACGCTCATATTGTTGCCCAACCGCATAAATAGCTGCAGTAAGCCCAGAAATGTCTGCTTCATACGCATCATGCATTCCTACCCGTTCAGTTGCACAAGATGGGGCTTTAAATCAGCGAATTTTAGTAGTCGTATCAGTCGTACTTCAGATCTGAACTGGAAAAGCGGCAAATTTTGGAGAGTCGACCAATGCCAAAAATAACGCCAAATTTTCGGGAAAAAAGGGTGGGTCGTCGAGACACTTCGTTAGCGTTTCAAAACTTCCTGGTACGATAATTATAACTAGCTTTGCGGAAGTTTATATAAACAGGGTTTATATTACTGGCAATGCATTTTATTCGGTAAAACAAAAAATTTATGGTGCTTAAAATATTTCTGTTAGACAGTGTGCGAGCTTCTTAAATTATTTTAATGACTTTGATTTTGAGTCTTTAGCCATGTTTTTTCTTTCACGGATGTACTGTAGTAGTAGATGAACTATTTTCCATAATAATGACAATTCCATCTACTAGTGTTTCGGTAGAACGAATTCTTTCTTGCCTAAAAAGGGTCTAAACCTATTTACGCAGCTCAATGATCGAAAACAGAGTTAACAATTTATCAAAGATTTCGATTGAAAATGAACTGCTTAATGAATTAATGAACACGCCATTATTTTACGAAGATATAATTGAAATTTGTTAATTATTCACGTTGGAAACCCTTTGTAAAAGATATTCTTTTACAGATTGCTTCCATGAGAAAACAATAATAAGAAATATTTTCAGATATTTTATAAAAGTTAATCTATTTAATTATTGTTGGGAGATTAATCGAATATTAAAGGGTTTGGACTAGTATCACAAACTGCGGCAAAAAATTTTTCATGCAAAAAAATGCAAATTTCTTTTAATAAAAGAAAAAACGAAAAACAGATTCATGCAATAATTATTCACCTAAGTGTCTTTATTACTGTTTTTAGGCTTGATAATTATTCTTACACTAGAAGAGATGATTACCAATCTCGCTTAGCCGATATTGTACATTCAGCTAAAATATCACTGTTCATGGATGTCTTGTTATATATCTTATGGATTTCTTAATTCAACACAATTAGTTCAATATTATCTCAGTTCAAATTATAATTTTGGTGATGTATATATTGTTTTTAGGCGGGTACTAAAACTAGTGAACTTCTAAAAATGTTTTTCACTCTACCTGCGCTTTATTTTATTTAGCGGTGAAACAACCAAGGGAATTGCTATCAAAAATTCAGTAGATCTGCGGCTAAATTCAAGGAAGTAGTATTTTGTTTGGCGAATATGTATTTAAGACTGTATTCTTTTCCTTGCTAAAAGATGGCTTCGCTTTCAATTCGCAATTTTTCACATTGCAGGTACTTTTACTTCGTTACTAGGTAACGATTCCTTGAAAGAAATAGATCTTTACTATCTTCATGATGCAAGTTTTAGAAACGCAAACAAATATCCTCTGTATTTTCCTGGTAATAATTTGCTACTATTTTTCAAGATCATTATCAGATTCTCTTCTCTACCATTTATAAACAGTATATTTGGCTTCTTAGCTCTCATGACTTTTCTCTTCATCTGTGAGCAATTACTTCTCATGCCTTCCTTTGTATCTATTGTAATACCGTTTTTTCTTACGCGCAGAGCTGCAGGCACTATTCAATGTCTTACCTAGTTTTTCACCCAGTGTATATAGTTTGGATACCACTTGTTTTACCTTCTCTAGCATTTGCTCTCTTTTTTTCGTTTTACGTATTCATCGTACTTGCCAATGCGTCTTTCTGTGTACCTTACTTAAGCTTTTGTTATGACTTTGCTTTACATATCATCTGCTGAGATCTCTTCCTAGGTTTGAGAGGCCTATTGAACTTGGATATAGGCTAACCCTCCATGTATTTCCTGCTTCCATTTTTTACTCACCCAGTCTGGTTATTACTTCAGACTTGTGTCTACTGACTCTGCATAGGTAGCGTCTAATTTTATTCTGGCATGCTTTATTTTTAGTATCCAGGTCTACAGGATTATAGCACATATTGGGATGTGACGGTTTTTTGCCATGTATGTATGTATCCACTCTATGATAGTTTGAACAGGGTATTTATTTCTCATATTCTCCAGCTATATAGCCCTCCTTCCTCTATTTTTTTTCTTTGTCAGTAGCTGCTGGCAACTGCTGACTGTTATTTCAAAGGCATATTTTATAACATTTTAATTAGGATGTTCCTTTTAACACTGAATGCACTTTCATCTATCTTTTCTTCTATTTTTAGAGCAATCCTGACGTGGGTTATTTGTATTATTTCATCGATATCGGAGATTTTGACTGTTTATTTCTCTGTCCATACGTCGATCTCAACGATTTTGTCAGGTTGCGTTACTAGTAGTTCTGCCAATGCTTGCCTGCTTCTTTGCTTTATTTTTATTTTCACCTTTACGTTTTCCTGCATGTTGTCCACTTATTATTCCTTATTTGCTTATTTCCTTTTCAAGTACCGTATTACGTCCGCGATCGAAGTTCCCGCTGTCGGTTTTTGTATTATGGCATCTTCATCTAATTTTTCATGTCCTAAATTTCCCTAAATCAGCGCAGCCTGTTCTATTAGCAGTATTGCCGATTTTTGGTTTGCTTTGACGCATTGCTGTTTTTCAACACGACACATGTATTCCAACATCTGCCTTACACTTTTTTGGTTTGCTTGTTTCTTCGCTACTGATATGACCATTTCCTGCTACTTTTTGTCCTATTTCGATAACTTTTTACAGGTTTGTGTTCAGATTAAATTTAACCTTGTATATTATCCCGCCTACTTGGTTCTTTACCGGGTAAGTAATCGCCGCATCTTTCTGCCTTGAGCAATATTAACATTTACGATAGATCTCCTCAGGCCATCTGAAGCATGTTCTTTAACTTTCTTTCTCTTTTTGATGTTTGCTTATTGCCTGCATACTCGCTGTGGATGTCTGTTTTAGTACGTCTTCCACTCCTTTATTTTTTTTTTGTAATTTCTGTTAGCTCTTCCATTATTTCTCTTATGAAGCTTGTTTGCGTATTCATTCAGCTTGCTAACTGCGTTCTTAATTCGATATTTGGTGCTGCATATTTCCTTTATATGGCAGTGAAGATTCCTAATTCCTGCGGTGCTTTTCGTATTAGTTTCTTAAATGTAATGTGCTCTTTTGCTGTTTTCTCCGAGAATCGAATACTTTCCTACGCATCATTTTTTTTTCTCTCGGTTGTTTCTATCACTTATTTTTTGGCTTTCCTGTCTGGTCGTTTAATACCGGTGCTATCTGAACTGGGGTTAGTTGGTGATTTTGCAATTTAGATATTTCTTTCGAATAGGTTGTGTGGAATGTTTGTCCATTCTTGTTCAGAATGCTTAGAACAGTCTTAGTTTCATTTCTTGCTCTTACATCCCTCAGATATCTTCTTTGAGATGGCTTAAAATCACCGGGGTTTAGTGTATTTTTCCATTCAAGTTCAAGATCCTTATGATATTCTTCATTTTAATTTTTTTATAGTGTAGGTATTGATTATGTTACCACAAGTTGCTAGGTAATATCAGGGACATCTCTAGTCGGGCGTGGGGCTATGTGGCGCTCTACATTTACCTGGGCTTGCGCTAATAAGTACTAAAAAGTTAAAGTTTAAAGTTGGTCCTATTATTGTATTCTTACGTATCAATATTTTATTTGGCAAAAAGATCAAACTCGTAACGTCCATTACAATAGCTGAGAAATTGCATCAATGAAGAAAATTTAGCTAAAATGTTTATTTAAATTGTTTCTTCGTGAGGTAAAAGAAAACAAACAGACTTTTTCTCTACACAAAATATTTTTATTTAGGATTTCACTACGTAGTAATATATATTAAGTTAGTAGGAACTAAACCTTTTTTGAAGTAAATTAAAGCCACTGGTGGACTGTTAAAAGACGAAGGTAACTTTTTATTTGAATTTCAGTTAATGTAGCCACTTAATATTTACATTGCGTGCTTGAATTTTAAATATGAAATATATGCATTAATCATTAAAATGACAAAACTTTTCTAATTTAAGAAAAGGTTTTTAATTTATTTTTTTACGAGTAAGCGGAAACGAATGAAGGCAATTAAACTAATTATGTTCCCAATGAATATTTTTTAACACATAATTCCATTAAGCAAACTTTACAATAAGACAGAAATTTCCAATTAATTCTGAAATATATACATCTTAAGGTTTTTGAGAGGAAATGTTAATATTACGCTAATCCAAACTAACTTAGGGCAATTTGGGAATAGTCAGACATGCATATACATACTCAAGGAACTAACATTTTGCGAATTTTCAGAAGTCTGGCCTATTTATAATCTCCGTGCGGTTCAAAATTCGTCAAAATGTAAAAAGCCAAGTGTATTCGAGTACAATTTACAAAAATTATGAAGACTTTTTAACTAATAAAGATGTCTGATGAAAACTTATTATGACCAGAGAACATTAAACGAAACTGGATGGTCGGTATAAATAATTGTAAATAAATATAAAGAGACCATGTGCTTTAGTTGTAACGATAAGTGGATCATTTACTACTGCACTTGCATTAATTACTTATATTATGCTAAAGTTGGTGGCAATTGTCATAAGCATAACAGATAAGGACGACTCATGAATATTAGTTTCTAATATAGAAATATTGAAGAAAATTATTTTAGTAGTTGACACGATATAATGTCTCTCATGATCGAACATATTTGGTTATGCTTTAAGTAATCATATACATTAGTCTAAGCAAAATAAAGTTCCTTCTCTGAAAATGAGGGGAAAGTCTTCACGAATTTTCAGACTATATAATTAATAGAGAAATATTTAAACTCAGGTTTGTGTCACAATCTTCCTGAAATTAAAACTAATTTAAGTTTGAAACTCAAGAGTATTCAAGCTCTTTAACACTCAACAAGTTGTCAAAAAGTTCACTTAAATATTGGCAAAGAAGTGATAATTTTATTTGCTATAAAAAATGAATTTGTCCAGTAGTTTTAAAATATTAATTAGGCTAGAAATATATTTAGAGGTTATCTATGTTTTTCAGATTTTGTTTACCTAAAACGCTAATTCAGTTGTAGACTTCATAACTTTTAAATCAGTTGTTCCATTATGCTAATTGTTTTTCTTATTTCGTAGGTCTATCGTTTGTCGATAATGTATTTTTAGTAAAGTAAAAGGGCAAATTTTTCCATTAAATTTAAAACATCCTGTGGATTTATATGCACGAAAACGGTTTTAAACCTGCCGTTGCCGAGTAAAATGAACTGTCCTCTACTTTTTTGTTTGTTGATGTTTCTCTCCATCTTGCTCAGTTTGAGAGCTACAGGCTTTTAACCCAAGTAGTGCTTTATAGGCCCACACTAAACAATATATTTCAAAATACTTTGATTCTACCGACATAATTGCTTATCTAGTTAGATAGGTACCTATTGCTACCTGTAGATAAAAGTTTATATTTGAAATGTCATGACATTAATGTTTGAACTCCGATTTATCAATTCGTCTTTATTTTCTAATAATATTTTACAAAATGAGGTATAATATATAGTTTTGATATTCTGTTTACAATATTTGGAAGTAACCAACTTGGCAATTAAAATATTCAATCAACCATAAACAAGAGAATAAATAAAACTTATAATTTCTAGCCTATGCTCATATAGTTGGTTTTCAATTTTAATTAATTTAGAAATATAAAAAGCTAGGAATTTTCCATCATTTTATATACCGATAACACACATTTAGAATTTATCTATCTCTTTCAGCTTTTATTTACCTAAAACGTTAATTTAGTTGCAGACTTCATAACTTTTAAATCAATTGTTCGATGGTGCTAATTGTTTTTCTCATTTTCATGTTTCGGTTAAAACATCCTGTGGATGAGCAAGAAAATATTTCTACATCTCCCGTTAGCGATTAAAATGGACTTTCATCTGCGTTTTTTGCTTTAGGAGTTTCCCTCTATCTTGCTTAGTTTGAGAGCTACATGCTTTTAAGCAAAGTAGTGCCTTATAGGCCCACCCTAAACGATATGTTACGAAATACTATGATTATTTTATAATCGCTTACCTATTTATATACCTATTGATACCTGGAGATAAAGGTTTCTTTTTCAAATGTCATAACATTAATGTTTGAAGTCCGATTTACTAATTCACCTTTATTTTTTAATAATATTTTACAAAATGAGGTATAATATATAGTTTTTATATTCTGTTTACACGATTTGGGAGTAACCTACGAGGAAATTAAAACGTATAATCAACCTTAAACAGAAAAAAAAATAAACTTATAATTATACTTAAATATTTTTTCAATTTAATTAAGTGAGAAATGTATTAAGCAGAAAATGGCTATGAATTTTCCAATATTTTATGTACACGTAAAACCCATTTAGATTTTATTTATGTATTTCAGAATTTGTTTACCTAAATCATTGATTCAGTTGGAGACTTCATAACTCTTAAACCAAATATTCGGTCGTGCTAATTGTTTTTCTTATTTTTTAGGCCTGTCGCTTGTCATTCTAGAGCATATACCGGATCTGTAACGATAATGTTATATCGACAATGTATTTTGAGTTAAAATAAAATGTGCTGATTTTCCATTAATTTTAAAACATCCTGTGGATTTTATGAGCAATAAAATATTTCTGCATTTCCCATTAGCGAGTAAAATGGACTTTTCTCTGCTTTTTTTGTTATATGTGTTTCCCTCGATCTTGCTTAGTTTGAGAGCTACAGGCTTTTAAGCAAAATAGTGCTTCATTATAGGTCTACACTAAAAATTATCTTACGCAATACTATGATTCTTTCGATATAATCGCTTACCTGTTTAGATAGCTATTGCTACCTGGAGATAAATGTTTCATTTTCAAATATCATGACATTAATACTTGAAGTCCGATTTACTAATTCATCTTTATTTTATAATAATATTCTACAAAATGAGGTATAATATATAGTTTTTATAATATGTTTACAAGATTTGGAAGTAATCTACTAGATAATTAAAATGTTTAATCAGCCATAAACAAGAAAATAAATGAAACATAATTTCTAGCCTATGCTATGTTTTTCAATTTAATTAAATGAGAAATGTATTAAGCTGAGAATGGTTAGGAATTGCCCAATATTTGATGAACTAATAAAACACATTTAGATTTTATCTATGTATTTCAGATTTGATTCACCTAAAACATTGATTCAGTTAGAGACCTCATAACTTTTAAATCAATTGTTCGATCGTGCTGATTGTTTTTCTTATTTTGTAGGCCTGTCGTTTGTCAATCCAAAATATATACCGGATCTGCATCGATAATATATTTCAGTTAAAATAAAAGGAGCGGATTTTTCCATTAATTTAAAATATCCTTTGGATTTTATGAGCAAGAAAATGTTTCTACATCTCCCATTAGCGAGAAAATGGACTTTTCTCTGCATTTTTTGTTTTAGGTGTTTCCCTCTATCTTGCTTAGTTTGAGCACCTACAGGCTTTTAAGCAAAATAGTGCTTTATAGGACTAAAGCTTCATTTTCAAATGTCATGACATTAATGTTTGAAGTCCGATTTACAAGATAATTAAAACTTATAACCGACTGTAAATAAGAACATAAATAAGACTTATAATTTCTGGCCTATGCTCATATATATATTTTTAATTTTAATTAGGAATTTTCTAACATTATATCTACCCACCACCACCTTTAGAGGTTATCTATGTTTTTCAGCTTTTCTTCACCTAAAAGATTGATTCAGTTAGGGACTTCATAGCATTTAAATAATTTGTTCGAGTGTGCTAATTTTTCGTCTTATTTGTAGGCCTATCATTTGTCAATTTAAAACCTATATTGGATATATCGACAATGTATTTTTAGTTAAAATAAAAAGTGCGAATTAGTGCATTAAATTTAAAACACCATGTGAATTTCATGACCAAGTAAAGGTTTCTACATCTACCAGTATCGAGTAAAATAGGCTTTTCCATACTTTTTTTGTCCTTTGGTTTTTTCCTTTATCTTGTATAGGTTGAGAGCTACAGGCTTTTAACCAAAGTAGTGATTTAAAGGCATGCACTGAACAATTAGTAAGGCCATATTTATTCCTTTTACTAATCATTCTTTCAAATTGGCATAAGTTCAGAAATACTTTCTGGTATGGTTAGCGATAGTATCTGAAATAACATAAGGGCACATGGAAAAGAATCGGTACCATAGAAGATCTAGTTCTGGCTCTCACAAAAAATAGCGGACGATCTCTTTATTTTTTTAGACAGCTGCAAAAGCCAACCAGCTCTTGATAGAAGCGCGTGAAATTCGAATTAGTGAATCTAAGCCCGAAAAAGAGACAATGTCGAGGCTAGTCGTCTGGCAACGGGCCCAAGCCTAATTCCAGGACATCAAGTAATACCATGCGAATTCTGTGGCACATACAGATATTTGAATAATCGTGAATGGGCTAGGGTTAGTTGGTGTTAATTTAGCGTTCCCTTAAAATTAAGTATCAATCGTGAACTTTACCGTAGAACAGCTGTCTTCTTTCCAACTTTTCACCCCAAAATCACCTGCGATCATAACCTCTGTTCTCTTGTGCCTCGATCAGTACTATTTGCGCTACATGCATAATTAAATCACAGCCGGACGGGCTTTGATAAATATCTTTAAAACCTAACGGTGGGCAAACAACTGAATCTAACACCTGATGGCCATTATAGGTTTTTAGGCCATTCGTATATCTATGTACGAACTTTACCGATTCGTTTCCTCCTACCCTGATATTGTTCTACGTATTGTCGCTAACTATTCACAAAATTAGGCAAAATAAATAATTATTATCTTATATGTTGTTTAGTGTAGGCCTATAAAGCACTACTTTGCTTAAATTCTGTAGCTATGAAGACGGAAATACCAAGAAGCAAAGAAGATAGGGAAAAGTTTATTTAACTTTATAAGGAAAGTAGCAGAAAACTTTTGTAGCTGACAAAATCCACAGAGCGTTTAAATTAATGGACAAATCCACAAGTTTTCATTTTAATTTTTTCCAAAAAACTTATATATATTAGATATATTAACGGTACATCTGATATATGTTCTAGAATCCCAAAGGATAGATCTACAAAAAAATATGATCTCGATGGTAAATTGATTCAAAAGTTATAAAACCTCCAATTGGATTAAAACTTTAAGTGCGTCCCTTTTATTGCTCGATAGTGTAGTTTGATGTATGTAGAGTGATTCATTATTGGAAAAAAATGCTGAAAAAGGTATTTCAAACAGTATCTATGTGATACATTCTTGCAAGTCAATTCTTTCTAGCAGACAGTACTATTTCCATTAGTAATAATTAGTGATTGTTAATTTAAAATTTGCAGCTTAATATTCGACTTGACATTCAGAATGGTAATCAATATGACTAATTTTCGCTTTGCGTGTGTTCCTCGTTACTTTATGGTTATTTTGTTATTGGTTCCTGTTTAGACAAACTTGACTTTATTCAACTCTCATTGACTTTTATCTGAAATAATTGAACACTAATATTGAAATGGCTTTGTTTAAGTGTGATTCCTGCCAGAGAATCGTCGCAGAATGGATAAATATAAACTTCGCTTTAGTGGGGAGTGTCGCCGGAATTTTTGTATTACCTGTACTGGGCTGGATAAGGCAACAACAAAGGTGCTCTACCAACAACAGTACCACAATATAAGATTTTTGTGCATTATTTGTGACTCTTCTTTGTTAAAATATCTTCACGACAAAGTATCACAGCTACAAGGAATGCAGATCTCTCTGGAAAATGACGAAGCTCTGGAAACCTCTCTAAAGAAGAACAATGACCTTCTTCCAATCATTTCTGAAATTTATGACACTTTGAGTAACCATGACTCCAAATGAAAAATTTTATACAAAAAAAATAGATGATATTCACAGCCTCCATACCAGATTCTATGATAATAGACAAGAAACTTTATTCCATTCGATTAAGGAAATAAAGCAAGATATATTCAATCTGTCATCTATTTTTATGGATAATCATGATGAGTCTGTTAAATTTCAGATTCACGACTCATCAAAGGAAGAGTTCTTGAAGGAAATGGACGATATACAAAAAAGTGCAAATCAAATGGCACTCACGATTGAAATGTTGGCTGCCAAAGATAAGCCAATCATCAGAAGTAACCCACCAACAGAAAAAAATCAACACCGACCGTACAAATAACCATAACACAGTGGTTATCACTTCTCCTAAAGTCATTGCTCCCACACCTCACATATCCCCCATAAAAGAAGACTGGCATTATGTGGTAGTGTCCAAGATCCCACCTCTTTATACAGAAAACCAGCTTGCACACTATGCCAAAGAAAAACTTGGATATACTGACTTTATCCGATGCTTTCCAATGCTGAAGAATAAGGACTGTTCACACTCCGATTTGAAGGCTAGTGTGCAGAAAAAAGCCACCTAAAGCAGCATAAAGACATAAGTATGTGGCCGCCGAGCACTGAATTAGTCACTGCCAATTCATCTTTAAAACCTTTAAAGGTATCTCCGCCTGCAGCAAGTACTTCGACCGCTGGCTATCAACATTTTGTACCAAGCACTTTGGACGGCCGAAGCCTACCACCACGCTCTGACTCAACATCTGTATATATACCTGGGTGGTTGAGGTCTGTTGGGGTTGGCTCTGACGAGGAAGCTTTGGCTGCCTGTAAGTCTCTTGCGCTGGAGAATTTGGAGGTTGTTGTGGAGAAAATCGATGACTCCACCTATAGTGCGGCTGTCGCGAGATTTGAATGCGGCTAATGGTCGTTATTTGCTCGCTAGAGAAAGTCATACCAATTATTTTTCTACTGGCTCTCCGATTAGAGGGGGGAATTTTTAGGTAGATTGACGTGAACAAAAGATCAAGCATCCTCTGAAAAATTTGGATGATGGCAAGTTTAGTGTTTTTCTTATTGATATTCAGGCCTTAAGACACAAAAGATATGAATTATTTATGTTATTAGAAGAGCCTAATTTTCCAGAAACCATTGCCATAACTGAACACTGGTTAAATTTTGATGAGCATCAGTTTGTCAAAATTATACTACAGTAATTAGATGTAATAGAATTAATTTATCTCATGGAGGTACTATAATAAAGTCTAAAAATAACGACTTTTCGGAAGTGACTAAGTTCGATAATTTATTGTCTGAAAAAGTATTTGAATTTTCCATCGTCTGTCATAATGCTTATGACCTCTACTACAGAACACCTGACGCTGGCTTGCATATATTCAGTGTCAAATTTCACTGAGCTTGCTTGAGTCCCTGCCTTTAAAAACAAATTAATTTTCTGTGGTGACCTTAATGTTGACTTTTCCAGTGTGTGTGCTGCTCAAGAATCTCTTCGGTCCATGTTCGACTCTTTTGGTGTAATCATTCATATTAACTCACCAACTGGAATAACTAAAACTAGTTCTAGTATAGACTATGTCGTGTCAACTTTTGATCCAGGATTCGTTGACTATGCTGTCTTTATTTAACTCAGGTTTCTCTGATCATGAGGCAGTATTAACAGAATGTTCGCAGCAAAATTGCTTCACGAAAATTATGCCGTATTTTTTCGGACAAAAATTTTCTAAATTTCAAGCACCTATATCTAACAACTGACTGGGTTGTCCCCTCTGATGATGTTGATACCAAATTTTCTAGATTTATAAAAACTTTATCTACTCTGGCATTCAAATCCTTTCCTCAGAGGCCTATCAAAATTAAACAACATAAATCCTGGTCAACTAAAAACTTAGACATATCTGCAAAGAACATGCGTTCATTATCTCGCCTAAAAAAGGACTCGGACAGCGTCTTCTTCCATGATTACGTGAAACTTTACAGAAAAGTCTATCATAAGATTATAAAAGCTGCCAAGGACATTTATTATAATGAGAGGATGGCTAAATCCGGTAACGTTGCTAAACAATCATGATCTATGGTGAATGACTTAAGGAATAATACTTCTTCGTCTAGCACAATGGCTAACTTACCTGAGAACCTAAACAATTGCTTTGTAAATGTGGCTAAAGATGTAATGAACACCATAACCCCTTCTCATGATCCACTTTCATATCTCTCTAATGCTAATGTGAATTTACACAGTTTCTTCTTTACGCCTACGCGCCTGTAACATTTGCTGAGCTTCTCAGTACAATTAGATACATTAAAAACAAATCCTCATCTGGGAATGATGGGCTTACTCTGAAAATGTTCCCAAACCTGCCGAAATGCACATTAAACCATCTTACTACTTTAATTAACAAGTCATTCCAAAATATGGTTTTTCCAAACTGTCTTAAGACGGCAATAACTATTCCTTTGCATAAAGGAGGAGGTAAAGACCAACCTTCTAACTATCGCCCAATTGCACTCCTTCCCACATTATCAAAGATCATTGAAATATTGATTAAAAAAAGGCTTCTATCTTTTCTCTCTAAATATAAAATACTTACTAACCATAAATTTGGATTTTTAAGTAACCAATGCGCAAATGATGCTATATTTTCCCACTTTAATTATGTATACTCCAACCTGAACAGCCATCACTCTACAGCAACAATTTACTGTGATTTCGCTAAAGCTTTCGATTGTGTGAATCATAATATCTTAATTAACAAGTTGCAGTACTACGGATTCAGAGGAGTGCCTCTCAAATGGTTTAAGTCGTATCTTAACAACAGAAGTCAGCTTGTGAAGGGTTGATACGTCGATGTCTTCTTGCAAGCCAATAGATTGTGGGGTACCCCGGGGTTCAGTACTAGGCCCTATTTTGTTTCTGCTGCTTATCAACGACATTGCTTGTCTGGACATTAGCGGTAAAGTCTCTCTCTTTGCGGACGATACTAGTTTCACTTGGAGCAATTCGGATATTGCGGCGCTTCACACAACTGTATCTAGTGACTTAATCACCACTAAATCATGGTGCGATTCTAATCTCCTATGCTTAAAACTAAAGTTTTGTCATATAACAATACGTTGCAATTTTTTGTACTTAGTACCACTACTATTGACGTCGTTGAATCTGTGAAATTGGGGCTTGTTGTGGGAAACCATTTAAAGTGGGGATTGCACATCGACGCCTTATCAAAAAAATAAGATCTGCCTGTTTTGCGCTAAGAACCTTTTCCAGGGAGCTTAACTTATCAACAGCTAGAACAGTCTATTATGCCCCTTTTGAGTTGCATCTCCGATACGCCCTTCCATTAGGGGGTGCGTGTTGTGCGACTCAATTTGATCATATTTTCAAACCACAAAAGAGAGCTGATCGTTACTCATTCAGACTAAACAGTAGAACTCACTGCCAGGACTTCTATAAAAGGTTTAAAATATTAACTATTCCTTCCTTATTCATATTTGAATCCGTTTACTTATCCGCAAGCACGTATCTGCTATTCCAGAAAGACCATCTCACAACTATCCACTTATGAATACGGAGCATGATCTTCATCTACCAACCCCACGCTCAGAGTTAGTTGAAAGCTCTATACTGTACAATGCAAAAAAATGCACAATTATCTGCCATTTGAAATGAAGTCAATAACATCTTTTCCCGCATTTTGCAGAGCCCTGAGATCATACTTACTGGAGAAAGCCTTATGCGCAGTAAACGACTTTTTTATTACTACTTAACTTTGAGCATCTTACACACTGGTTTAATGTTTAATGCTTAATGTTTAATGTTTGGTGTTTAGTGTTCAAATGGATACATATTTTGATATTTAATATTTTATATACTATTTTGACAACGTCCAATTTGCACAATTTTATAAAGTTTTGTATTGTTAGGTTTTTCTTTTTCTTTCCACTGTATATTTCTATTCGTGTTTTTATATGTTTTGTTTGTTTTGTACTCTAGCTCTTGCTTTGTGTATAATTTGTGAAATCTCTTGACAGCAAAGCATCTTATTATTATTATTATTATTATTATTATTATTATTATTATTATTATT
>MU182085.1:531045-545440 GCA_016904865.1 Pissodes strobi
AAGTTTGATTTATAGCTAAAAATTGACAGCTCACAGCAAAAATCTGACTACGCCACTGGGTTCTACGTAAAAAAGTATATAAGAGCAAGTTTTTAGCTTTGCGATATGTTAAAGGATAACGGAGATACGAGGGGGGTCCCAAAATGTATTATTTTAAATTTCGCCTTGTATCTCAGAAACGAAGCGGGCTATGAAAATTTTGTTTATACCATCGTTCTTTTCACAAAAAAGTAGCACAGTATTGCGAAAACCGCAACTCTCTATCTTTACTCGTAAGTGAGGTACCCCGTAATATCATCGAAAATGGGACACCCTGTACAGTATAGAGCTTTTAACTAACTTTGAGCGTGGGTTTGACAGATCAAGATCATGCTCCATATTCCTAAGTAGATAGTTGTGAGATGGCCTTTCTGGAATAGTAGATACGTGTTGCGGATTAAGCAAACGGATTGAAATATGAATAAGGAATGAAGAGTTAATATTTTAAAGCTCCTGAATCCTGGCAGTGCGTTCTACTGTTTAGTTTGGGTGAGTATCGAACAGCTCTCTTTTGTAGTTTGAAAATACGCTCAAATTGAGTCGCACAACACGTACCCCGGAATGGAAGGGCGTATCGGAGATGCGACTCACACAGGGCATAATAAACTGTTCTCGCAGTTGACAAGTTAAGCTCCTTGGAAACCGTTCTTAGCGCAAAACAGGTAGAACTTAATTTTTTTGATAAGGCGTCGATGTGAAAGTCCCCCCACTTTAAATGGTTGTCCACAACAAGCCCCAAGAATTTCACAGACTGTTATTATTAAGTACACAAGATTGCAACGTACTTTTATATGACACAACTTTAGTTTTAGAAACGTTGGGGCATAGGAGATTAAAATCGCACTTATGTCACTAGATACAGTTCTGTCAAGCGCCGCAATATCCGAGTTGCTCCAAATGAAACTAGTATCGTCCGCAAAGAGACAGACTTTACCGCTAATGTCCAGACAAGCAATGTCGTTGATAAATAGCAGTAAATAAAATAGGGCCTAGTACTGAACCCTGGGGTACTCCACAATCTATTGGCTTGCAAGAAGACATCGACGAATCTACCCTCACAAGCTGACTTCTGTTGATAAGATACGACTTAAACCATTCGAGAGGCACTCCTCTGAATCCGTAGCACTGCAATTTGTTAATTAAGATATTATGATTTACACAATCGAAAGCTTTAGATAAATCACAGTAAATTGTTGTTGTAGAGTGATGGTTGTTCAGGTTGGAGTATACATAATTAAGGAGGGAAAACATAGCATCATTTGTTACTTAAAAATCCAAAT
Organism: Pissodes strobi; assembly: GCA_016904865.1. NCBI lineage: Eukaryota > Metazoa > Arthropoda > Insecta > Coleoptera > Curculionidae > Pissodes > Pissodes strobi. The sequence continues at coordinate 532,365 of MU182085.1, forward strand.
TGATGGGTAGTAAGTATTATATATTTAGAGTGAGAAAATAGAAGCCTTTTTAAAGCAGTCTTTCAATGATCTTTGATAATGTGGGAAGGAGTGGAATTGGGCGATAGTTTGAAGCTTGGTCTATCTCCTTCTTTATGCGAAGGAATAATTATTATTGCCGTCTTAAGACAGTTTGGAAACACCCCATTTTGGAATGACTTGTTAATTAAAGAATTAAGATGGTTTAATGTGCATTCCGGCAGGTTTGAGAACATTTTCAGAGTAAGCGCATCAGTCCCAGATGAGGATTTGTTTCTAATGTCTTTAATTGTACTGCGAAACTCAGCAAATGATAGAGGCGTAAAGAAGAAACTGTGTAAATTCATATTAGCATTAGAGAGATATGAAAGTGGATCATGAGAAGGAGTTATGTTGCTCATTAAATCTTTTGCCACAATTACAAAGTAATTGTTTAGGTTCTCAGGTGAATTAGCGATTGTGCTGGACGAAGAAGTCTTATTCCTTAAGTCATTCACAATAGACCATGATTCTTTAGCAACATTACCGGATTTAGCCAGCCTCTCATTATAATAAATATCCTTGGCAGCTTTTACAGTCTCATGATAGACTTTTCTGTAAACTGTCACGTAATCATGGAAGAAGACGCTGTCCGAGTATTTTTTTATGTGAAATAATGAACGCATGTTTTTGCAGATGTGCGTAAGCCTTTAGTTGACCAGGGTTTATGCTTTTTAATTTTGATAGGCCTAAGGGGAAAGGATTTGAACGCTATAGTAGATAAAGTTTTTATAAAACTAGAAAATTCGGTATCGAAATTATCAGAGCGGACAACCCAGTCAGTTGTTAGATATAGGTGCTTGAAATAAAAAAAAAAAATCCGAAAAAATACGGCATAATTTGCGTGAACGAATTTTACATGTGGATTTTACCGAAAATGTTGTTAATACTGTCTCAAATTCAGAGAAACCCGAGTTAAAGACAGCACAGTCAACGAATTCTGGATCAAAAGATGACACGAGATAATCTATAGTACTAGAACTAGTTTTAGTTATTCTCGATTGCAAAAATTACTCAAGGTTCATACCATAAAATAAATATATTTTTTTTAAAGTGCTTTATTATCTTTCAAAATAAGAAAACACAAAGAAATTAGGACAAGCTTTTTCAAGTAATACTAGAAAAGTAAAAGCAAAACTTTAAGCCGGAATAATTGAAAACACAATGCGTATTTTTTTAAAACCAAATCTTATAGTTATTTATGCGATAAGTGTGTAAAGTGATCCTTTTTTATGAATGGAATTTTATGTGCCAACAAAGTCGACAATCTTATGAATAAAAAAATTGAGTGAGTCCGCTGGTACTCGAGACACTGATGTGTAAACATATCCTATATCGACATCATCGACATGAAAATCTAATGCCACCTTAGGCCGCCTGACGTCTGAATATAGGCAACCACTTATTTGGAATTGGTTGCCTGGCGTTAGAAAGAACACGTTTTACTATAACGGTTACAGACAGCCTGCAAAACACATTCCCGTCACAGATACCACCTGACGTGCGTTACATTTGTAACGTTTACATTAGAATGTTTAATATTACACTTCACGCATAGCCTTCCGATCGCTTCGCTCGCTACAGGGGCGCATCGAACAAAAACGAACCAAAACTAACCCAAGGCATGTCCAAAATCAAGAAAAAAACTTTTTACATATATAACCTCATGAAAATAAAAAAAACGATTGAAACTAACCGTAAAAATCAACGCGAGCGAAGCTGCGGGTAAAAGCTAAAAGTATCCTAGGTTCCTTACTATACTCTTGAAAATATCTGTACAAAATTTCATGATGATCGCTTGAGTAGTTTATGCGTAAAAGCGTAAGAAACAAACAAACACATTCGCATTTATAATATTAGTTATTCGCATTTATAGTATTAGTTAGGATTCTTTGATAATACTTACTGGCAGCTTCAATCGGAGTGCATTAATTTACTGCACAAATTTTGCACGAAAATCTAATGCCACCAGGAATATCATCAACCTATGGACACAGATTATTCACTACCAGCGAGTCTTCTTGGGGCGGCATTCTCTGATTTGGGAAAGTCAATAACCAAATTTTGCAAACTTTAGAAGAGGCCCATGACTCAATATTGTTTTAAACGTCTGGGTATCTGAATAAAATTTTTTGACAGTTCGTTTAATTTAAAATATGCTTTTTTATCATCTAAAATCCGGTTAAAAACGGTTTTAAATGGCAACATTGTTTAAAAATCCGAAATAACGGGACTTTTAGGACGATAGCCGTTGCTTCGGACGAATTTGTCCTGGATTTTGAAGCGAAAATTCACTTTAAATTCAACCGCCCATTAAAAATAAGGTGCGCTATGGATTCAAATACACTGCGAATATAATATAATGAAAATATAATACCGCCCTAGCGGATAGCTTTTTAGAATTGCCATTTGAGTCGTTGCAATCGTGGCCGTCCTGGATTAGCTGGCTCCTTAATGCACACGGGTTATAAAGTCACATCGCGTTTACACATTCCGTCCCCACATTTCCGTCCCTTCATTTCCGTCCCCACATTTCCGTCCCATTTGCCGAGATTTACCCTCATACCGCCGCGTAATATGTTTACACATCAAAAATAGGATTAAAACTAACCGTAAAAATCAACGCGAGCGAAGCGGCTGGTAAAAGCTAGAAGGTGTCAAGCTAAAGGTGTCCTATGTCCTTTACTATAATACTCTTGAAAATATCTGTACAAAATTTCATGATGATCGGTTAAGTAGTTTACGCGTGGAAAATAGTATTAAAACTAACCGTAAAAATCAACGCGAGTGATGCCGCGGGTAAAAGCTAAAATTGCCCTATATCCTTTACTATACTCTTGAAAATATCTGTATAAAATTTCATGATTATCGGTTAAGTAGATTACGCGTGGAAAATACGATTAAAACTAACCGTAATAATCAACGCGAGTGAAGCCGCGGGTAAAAGCTAAATGTGTCCTATGCCCTTTACTATACTCTTGATAATATCTGTAAAAAATTTAATGATGATCGGTTGAGGAGTTTATGCGTGAAAGCGTAAGAAAGAAACAAACAGACACATTCGCATTTATAATATCAGGTCACATAGCCCTCCAGTATTCCGTCCCCACATGATCTCCGTCTCATTTGCGGAGATTTACCTTCATAATGCCACGTAAGATGCTTACACATCAATAAGGTTACTTCACACATGAGTAGCATACATAGAAACTGCACTAAATGTCAAAAAACATGTTAGATTAACTTTATGCATTAGTGCGTAAAGTAATTTATTTTACGCACTGCATTAAAAAGGTATACCTTACGAATCTTAGAGTGCGTAAAATAAGTAATTTAGGCACGGTAATAGATAAAAATATTTTTTAAATTTCTCCATGGAGGCGAAAGTGGGGTAACATGATAGGTTGGTATACGCAGTATTACTGAATAGTGATTTGATTTTGGTTCTGCCAAAAATAAAGATTTATGCGCTCGATCCAATGTGGCCTTTACTGCCGGGATCATCGGACCTCTACTGAAAAATAACCGTCATATTATTTAATGGATTAAATGATCAACCTGATATCAACGTACAGACAGGCACGCACCAAAGAAATGTTTAGATAATCAAAGCTATTCATTATATTGCAAAAAAAAATAAACGACATAACAATAATCTCCGGCTTACGTACAAAATTCATAGATATGACTCTGACTTAATCCTATATTAGATTTGTATTTAAGAAACTTCTCCAATCAATAGATACGAGCAGAATTATTGATATCATTCTCTAATTTGTATAAATATTTAATAAGTTTTGCAGCCAGTTCATCCTTGCCCATTAGTCTGCATTGAAATGATAATTGAGTCTTATCTTTTCTTCTAGACTGAAACCAACCTTTCTGACATGAAAATAATAGCTTTTACGAACTATGTTAGATATAAATCAGGAACATGCATGACACGCTACACTTCATTCAATCCAGATCATTTAAGATGTTGATAGATAGCGGCTTGATGAGCTTCTGCTCTCCACTGTGGACATCTGTAATACTTTTAATAAACATATACATAAATAAGAGGACACCTTATAAATCACCAGGCTTATTCTGGAAATATCAATTTTGACTACGATTATGTGGTTTTATTCCAACATCAGGAAAAGCTGGTGACAAACTAGAGACATAAATCCTGGCATATTTCTTAAGGTTACAATATTCGAGAATTATCATATTATTAGATAACTTAAGGTATAAAAGATAAAGCGTGGCTGAAATGCAATTTAACATAAATCCGACATTTATTAGTAAGCGATAACGCCCCAGTTTATATAATGTGATGATTATGCAATTCAGCCTTACTTCGAGAATTATCTTTTCATGATGTTTTTTCCCAGGGGCGTACTCAGTAAAAGTTGCGTTTACATGTAAAACTTCTTTGTCTGAGACAGAGCCTTAGGACAGAATTGGTTGCCTAAGTCAAGTCTGTTCCTTTGTTTCCATCTCTCCTTTCCTTTTTTTCGTTTTCCTCTATGGATATGGATAAGGAGAAACAACTATCCCAAATTAAGCAAAACCAACCCAGACTAACCAAAACTAACTCATATTAACCCATACTAACCAAAACTAACCCAAACTAACACATCATCATCATCATCATCATCAGAAGTGACAATGATATGGATCCATATAATTACTTGCCAATATTCTATTAACATTGGATCATCTATAACTGTTTCATGTTGCGTATTCACTTTTGCGATTAAATACTTAAGTTTAATTTTCATAGAACGTTCTGGCATCTGTCACAAATTTTGCTGTGGTATCTGTGTTACCACAGTTACAGTTGTGTAGAATAGTGATCAGGGCATATTTCTCAGCCGAACAGTTTCGATGATGATTAATTATTTTGAAGTGGTAGAAAGAATGTGGTGTAATGTTACTTAATTGGCTATAACTTATTTCAAATGGACTGAAATGTTACTACACTTGTATAGCTTGTTTTTCAGTAGTAGACGTTCACGACTTCCACTCATGGTCTTTCTTGATGTGGTAACGGATCATTTTTCTCACTTAGGATAAAATATAGTTTTTAAAGAAAAACTTTACCGTGAGTTGGAAATGGGCAGATAAAGTATGTTTTCATGTTAACAGGCATTAATATGGGAATTATGGAAATTATTCTATTTTCCTCAAAAAATTGATTGAATTTCCAGGGGGGGAATACTAAGTATATGAACTATTAAAAGGAACTAGGTAACTTTGTGGGTAGCAACCACTCATTTTCCTAGCGATAGTTTCCAACACGTTGAATGGTAGATGTTTGCAATGCCATTGACAGGCTGATCTAGACGAATCTACAGGACTAAAAGAGAGATAATGATAAGGTCTAATGCATTAATTTCATTAATCTTCTCCGAAAATTGATTAATTAAATGAAGATTGTAAAGTTGATTTTATCTGAAATATGCTTTAATCGCCTTGTTCCTAGGTAGATACGTAAATTTGAAAGCAATTCTTCTCAATTTTTATAATATCAAAATATAAAATAGCTTCACTCGCTTCGGGAGTGCCCAAATCTAAACTAAAGCAAGGCGTGCTCAAAATCACACTTTACCTACTATGCCGGCTAGTGACCTAATGATATCTACATACTCAACAAACCGTGCAACGAACAGGTGATGAGGATGCATAATAAACATTAACCTATTTGGCCAGCAACAAAAATACTTATGGAATAAACACGCACCTTTTTGACCGGCGCGGCGCCGGCGACAAAAATGTATGTCCAATCATTTCGGTTATGATCCCGGCGACGAAAAAGCATAAGCAGCATTGTGTAGCCCAACAAGTGGATTGTAAACTATCGGTTGAAATCAAACATCTTTCCCCTTCTTCTCTTCCCTCTTATATAATAGCATGCAAGCCGTACTATTACTTACCGCTTCGGCGGCACTATTTCCGATGACATCTAAGACTATGCCTGCATCATGGAAAATCGGAAACTTGTTTTTAATAACATGACAGAAAAATTACATTTATTAGAAAATAGAGCATGTCAAAATATCAATATTTCACTTTAAAGTATAACGTGTAGACATATATACATTTATAATACAAAACTTGAATCAAAATGGAAACCCATAAAAAAGAAGTGATACCTATTTTCCACTAGAAACTTTATGTAAACTGATACCTATGTCGCTACTTCACCACTTCACATTCTTCACAAAATCAGCGGTACACCCTGTTGCCGCGCACACCGACAACGTCGCGTAGCCAGCACAGAGAGAGTATCCAATCATTTGAACCTAAATATTGCATTCCATGCATAAGTAAAAAAACTCATAGTCGTACCCTGCAAACATTATTTTAGAAAAGTAAGTACCTATTTTAACTATTTTTTCTTTGATATTACATGTTTATAGGGTCGTGAGTTAATAGAATCCGATGTTTCTTTGTCAAAATTATTAATTGCAAAACGTTATGGAAAATTAATTAAAGCTGCAAATTTAGTTGTTGATATATGTCATGCAGCAGAAAAATAAGTGATCTAGTTTACAGAATTATTTAAGGAACCTAGGTATTTCAAGTTGATTTACCAAAAAAAATATATGTGTGCAATATACTAATAATAAATACCATGAAGAAGTTGCGACCACTTTTTGAAGAATCGTGCATCGATGGTCACTGCCATGAATTAATAAAACTCGTCTTGAGGCAATATTTCAAGATAAGAATTCATGAGGTAACCCAAATAACCGACACATTGCATTGCGTCAAAAAGAATACGAAATATGAACGCCAGATTAATTTTATTTCGTAATGAACGAAATTATTTTTTTTGTTATGTGCATATTTCAAATTTAAGAAATTATTCTTTTATGTATAGTCATTTTCATTTTTGTAATGACTTATTATTTTCTGCTTATTGGCAGGCTTATTTCAATGTTACCTGACTATAAACAGGTGTCCACTAAAATGTTGCGCCAATGGTGCGCCGCGCCGCCGAGAGAAACATGCCGCAGGCACCGAACATTGTGCTGCAGGCGCTCCATTGTGGCCGTAGATGAACGCGCTTCGGCCGCCATTTTAAATATTTTCATTCATTACTTCATCCGTTTTTCACGTTAATATTTCTAATGTTGGCATATAAACATTTTGTAATTTATGAATGGCCTGCTCTGTCTATTGCTTTTTTATGTCTTTGTTTAAATAATAGTGATATTCCACTTTGTCTAATTTTATTGAAAAAAGGCTCATGACAAGGTACACGATAGCAAACTGGCTTTTTTATTTTCGGAATAGAACGAAAAATAAATTACGTTGTTGCTGTAAAGAGATTAAATAATCTGATGTATCCCAATGGATAGTATAAATTTAATATTTCCGAAGACATAATATGTGCCTTACACTTTCCTAGTTTACCATATAATGAAATAAGTCTGCTACATAAAACTTTTTCTTAAGGTCGTATTTTAGTTGTCGCCTGTTAGTTCTAAAATTCCCTGAGCTTTTTAGTATCATTGAGTGCCACACATGAAAAATAAATGCGAAAGTTCTATCCCTCAACTAACAAACATACGGTTCAAAATGGTAATGGCAATGTGTTAATGCAACGTAGTTAAGTCAAGATATTTCCGGAGTCCCGATTTCGAGAAATTGGATGCTTGAGGGCTGTAAAAGCATTACTTTTATTTCTACAACCCTCCTAAGGGTGAGGGAATTTTCATAGCATGGCTTTTGGGATACATTGCTTTATTGGGTTACACACAATAGGACTACTTTCTCGTAAAATAATTAAGGTAAGCATAAATGTAAATTATTGTTCTCAAGTACATATTTGCATGCAGTGTTAGATGAGGCGCTATCGGACATCCGACCAATAGCATTTATGAAAACCATTTCATGTAAATCAACTGTAACATAGGGTGTCCCAGTCAAAAGTAACCCATTTTGAACGGTTATATAATTCCGAACATTGGAATGCTATAGTTATACGCAGTTTACGGCATTTTCTAGTGCCTTAGAGTTAAAAATTATATATTGTCGCAAAAAATGCCATTTTTCAAACACGAAAATATTTTTAACATAAAAGCCCGCATGTGACAATACAGTATTGACTAGTATTTTTTCAAATAAATAATTAAACTAGTTGATTTCGTGAAAATAACTTATTATGATATGTAAGTATGTATCAATTTCTGAATAACTCAACGCTTAAATAACAAAAATTAACCTTTCAACGCCTGGCGTTACTCCATGGTAGCAGCAGATATGGGTTTGAAACTTAACTAATTCATGTTTATTTGTTCAATAGATATAGTTATTTATACTATAAGGGATGTAAGTGACATTTACTAGTCGAGAACGATTTTGTGCCCGAGCGACAGCGAGGGCTGACAATATAGTTCGACACTATTAAATGTACTTACATCCCTTGGAGTATATAAGATTTTTTCTTCTCCCTGCAGAATTTATTCTTGGATTTTTATTAATTTAATTCGATACTTTTCGCATGAAATTATGAAGACAGCTCTATGGCCGGTTTCTATAGCATCATAAACATTCTTATTTTATCAATAACGTCAAGCTGACAGTTTATTATTAAAAGTTGTGAAAAATTGAAATTATTGATTTGTATAATAGCCAAATGGATATAGAAGAATCGGCAAATATCGCTTGTCTGTCGTTGCTGCCAGAAAAATCGAGGAAAAGGTATGAAGCAACGTATCAATACTTCAAGAAATGGTGCCAAACAAAGACTGCTACTGTAGTTTCAGAAACCGTGCATTTGGCGTACTGTCGCGAAAAAATCTGCTGTATTAAAGTCTCCATCAAGCTTATGGTGTGAATATTCCATGTTGAAGTTCACCCTTTTCATAGAGAAAAACATGGATATTTCCAAGTATCCTAAACTTCGAACATTTTTAAAAGAAATGACGGGTATAAATCTAAAAAATCCAATCTGTTTGACAGGAAAAATGTTAATAAGTTCCTGTTTGAAGCCCCCGATGATATTTATTTAATGATGAAGGTTGTAATGATAATGGGAAATGCTGGAGCGTGCCTTTCTAATGAACTCTGTGTAATTAAAATGGACAATGCTGAATTAAGGCATGAAGTTATATTTGTTACTATTCCTGATTCCAAAAATGGAATGGCACGTAAATTTACGTGCCATCGTCACTAACCCAAAGTTCGAGTTTTGAGGTTAATTGACGTAGAACGGACAAAGTGCCTCTACTACTTTCCCAGGTGGAACGTGAAAATAATGAAATTGAACGACGCCAAAGTTGCGCATTTGAGCCGATTTTGGGTATGGCTTGGGTTAGCACTTTTCCTTTTGGTGAGCCCCGTTCAGCAATCATCGGCCCACGTTATTAATGTTGTAATATGTTTTGTATGGTGGACAGTTGAATATATTCGCGGAAACACATGCAAGCTTTCTTGACTCAAGTGCGTAGTGGCTTAAACGAGACGAAACTAACCAAAGCTAACCCAAACTAACTAGAGCTAACCCAAACTAACCAAAGCAAACCCAAACTAACCAAAGCTAACCCAAGCTAACCGAAATTGTTTCGCCTACGCTTGAAAGGCTTGCGCTTCGCGCAACCCTTTCTTCACGCAAGTGCGTAGTGGCTTAAACGAGACGAAACTAACCCAAAGTAACCAAAGCTAACCTAAACTAACCCAAACTAACTCAAAAAATGAAAATGACTTATTTCCGCAAGAAGTTTTTTTGGGGTATTATGTTTAGACAAATATTTAGAATGTAAAACAGAAACATGTTTTCATGTAACTGATTTCAGTTATTCTAGAGTCGAATAAATGAAAAGATGCATTTCCGCAGAATTTTTTTTATGATTTTGTATTTGGGGAGGTTGCTCTATACTAAATAAACAAATATTTCTTACATAACTGATTTCAGCTAAGCGAAAGTTGATCCCATATCTTTTCAGTCTCAAACGTCTGGCAATAGTGTGCCTTCTTCAAAATATCTATTTCCATTGTGACTTGTAACATTTGACAGTAAAAAGGAGGATGCTTAGCTTACAAATAAAATTTTATTTTGTTTCATGGGACTATGGGCCGCCTTAAATTAGGACCGGGAGAAAACGGAAGCCTCTCGTTCTACGCAAATGTCTCCTGGTTAATATTTTCACCCGAGAATTGATTTTCAGGTGCGTATTTTCTATATTTCTAGTGCTTTTGCGAAGTGGTGCCGAAAATTTGTGTCAAAACTCGAACTTTGGGGCCATTTTTTCGGCTCAAATGTGGCGGATCCTCCGATTTTTTTGGCTTAAACTATAGGACACCCCCTTCCTAATGAAAAGAAAAAAATCGCGAAATCGTAGATACCTATATGTCACAAGACCCGTGACGATAAGAAGGTTTGTTATTTCAAAATAGTTCAAAATTACATTGATATAAGATCTCACATGACGAATTTTAATCCTCACTTCTTCATGCAATATCAAACTGGAAAGTGCTTAAATCAGACTGTCGGGAAAAACACGATTTCTTCAATTCCAAGTAAAGTTGCTAAATTTCTGAACTTTGAGAATTTTAAGCAGTATACTGGACACTCCCTTAGAAGAACGTCGGCCACTTTATTAGCAAATACTGGAGTTGATATATTAGCTCTCAAGCGACATGGGGTATGGAAATCTGCAACTATTGTGGAAAGTTATGTAGCCGAGAGTGTCAACAATAAAAAGGAAGTTGCAAATAAAATTTTGTACAATATAACGAAGCCAGAAGTCTTCTGCAGTACTTCAAGAGTAACAGAAAACTTGATTAGAGATGGAGAATTTATGGAGTCAGAACATTCCATACAAATTGAGAAAAAACGAGAAAACATTTATCCAAATTTTGTAAAAAATGTTCATAATTAAATTGTAATAATTGTACTATTAATATTCGTTTCACTCAATATTACTCCATTTTTATAAATCATTGTTAGCTTGACGTTGTTGATGAAATAAAAAATTAAAGGTATCTCCTATGTTTGTAGTTTAAACTTAATGAATACAGAGTGGCATAAATTATTACCACCCAAGTGGTAGGTTGACTTACAGCCCTTCGTCAATGGCAATCGATACCTTTTTGGTAATAATTCTCACTTACGTCCTTCAAAACAGTGTCAAAATAGGTTGTTTACAATACAGGGATGGGAGCATGCGCAGTCACTGTGACGTGCGCGACTTTTGTCAGTTAAAGTCTACCTGGACAAGAGAACAATTTTATGTTTCCAGTGCTGATGACGTCTCTAAAGCAGTATTAAATCCAACGCAACTTGTGCGTATAATATTGGTATTAAACTAATACGATGCGCATACCATTTCTATTGCCGCATCCTATTATTAACAAATTTATAAATAAATGTTGTTATCCGACATCTTAAAGGATGCCTTTCCCTAAAGTTAATCAACCAAATGAATTTGGACCGTTAAAAGGTATATGTGTGTTGCCGGCTTTCTCGAAAATTATTGACATACATATTAGATCATTTTTTTTATAGAGGGCAATAAAATTATTCTCGAAAAACTGTCCGGGTTTCATTCTTTGCGTAGTTGCGCAACTGCACTTGCGGATATCACCGACGATATTTTAAGGGGAGCAGACAATAATTAAGTGAGTGCGTTCATTCTCTTAGATTATGAATGAGTGAATGATCTTGGGGGTATTAGTTCACTGCGACCTATATAGATCTATTTTGTCCCCCTTCCTTGGTGCTTCCGTTGATGTGATTCTTAATCAGAGTACCTCATTCAGCTTCAGTAGTTTGATAAAAGCAAGTAGTCTGGATGGTTCTATGAATGGAAGTTCCTCTTGTTTGACGACGCAGCACCCAAAGCAGGCCATTTACCAGTTCACGACCGCCTCGCAGTCTGTGAGAAGGTGTTCCGGGGTTTGCGCTCCCTCCGCACAAAACCGGTAACTGTCCCCGTTTTTAATTTTCATTCTCTCAAGGTGCCTTCCCAACTGGCAATGAAGAAAGTCGGTGAGTATACGAAGATTGTTCTTTCTCAGTGTTATAAGGCTTTTTGAACTTCCTGGCTGAGGGGGTCCTAGAAATACCTTTAATTGCCTTAACCCCAGAAGACGCTCCCATAGTCTCATCTATTTGGTATGCTCGTCTTTCTTAAACTCTTTCTAGGTGTGCATCCCTATGCCACAGAAGGGTTCTGGTCTTAAAAGCGGAGTTTGTGCTCCTACTTCTGCCAATTGGTCTGCATTTTCATTGCCTTCTATATTAGCGTGTACTGGTATCCATTGAAGGGATAGTTTGTTATTCTTGCTTAGATCACTGAGCACATCTAGGCATTTCCTAAACTGATTGTTGGTGAAATCATCACTTTGATGGCTGCTTGACTGTCTGAGAAGTCACTTTCTTCTTATAGATTCTGTCAAGGTTTAACTACGCACACCCTCCTATGGCGTTAATTTCCGCCTAGAATATATACGGGTGTTTACCCCTTGCTTCGAAGAATTTGGTTCCTGGCCTAAATACTCCAGTTTCGCTCACCTGTTCAGTTCTTGGCCCATCTGTATACCATTTTATAGCATTTTGTTCCTAGGTCATGACCGTGAAGTATTTTTCAAAATTGTATCTTTTGACTATATCATCCCTGGGGAGCCCAAGAACTGATATATGCTTTGACAGGGATGTCAATTTACTCTTTTTAAGCCATCCTTCCGAGCCTGCTCCCTGTCTTGTGATTCTGGTCATTCCTTGTCTATCTGCTCCCTCTACAATAATGTGTAGAGGTGCGAGGTCCACCAATTGCCTTGGATTATAGTAAGGCCTTCTATATGCTTTATCACGAAGTTTTCAACTTACGGACTAATTTTCTAGGCTTTGGTGATGTCCCCAACCGATAGATAATTTTAATTCGTCGTCTTTAAGGAAAAAAAAGGTACTTGCCGGTGTATTTTTACGAATTATCTTCGGTTCTCTATGCTCTATGCATCTCCATTTCACAAACAATTATATAAATATAAGATGACACCCATATCTTAAACTCTTTTTATAT
>MU182085.1:551041-589989 GCA_016904865.1 Pissodes strobi
CACATTACGTGGGAGCATTCGCCCACAACGTTTTAAGCAACACTTCATTAATGCGCTAATGTTCTTTCATGTTAACCTAAAACTACTTTATTCTTATGGTCAATATCTGACCGAAGACATCAAAAAGCCTCTATACGATTCACTGTTTTTATCAGTTTTTGGGCCTTGTCTCCACAAAGCAGTAAAAGGTAAAAAATAGAGGCTTGCGATTTATTTACGAAATGGCCCGTAGAAATAGTTATTTGTTTTACTAGGCAGCAAAGTAGTAGATTGACTGCCGTGGCTGATAGTTCATAGCCGAGCGTAGCGAGGCTAGGAATTCAGCTAAGGCAGTCAATCTACTTTGCTGCCGAGTTGAACATATAATTTTTTCTCCGATTGTTTATAATGATATATGTGTATTGTATATTTGCAAATTATTACAATTCCCACAATCTTTTTATTTTTCCTGTAGTGATAAATTAAAACGAAATTTGATAGAATTCGCAATTGTTGGAACGGTTGGTTGCTATAGAAATGTATATGTCCATAATAATTATAGTTTGACAACTTATGTCAAACGTTTTATTCCCATGGAGACTAATCATTTTGCTGCCTAGGCAGCAAAGTACTCACTTTGCTGCCAAGGCAGGAAAAGTTATATTTTGCTTATTGATATGTGTCTGCAAAATTAATATTTGCTGTCAATCGGAGAAAAACATATTTTCCATAAACTAAAACACGCTAATTAGCTAAATATGTATAATCTCCGAACGTAGCAGCATTTTAAAATATAAAAAACCTCGATATATCTGCAACTAAATCCATTTTCGTACCGATATGCATAAGGGAAGTCTCAGAATGAGCTATGTATTGCAATTCTTCGACATCGTATGGAACTACATAAAAGGTCATTTTCATATAACGTCTCTGCTACCCTCAACTACCTTATCTGTCAATTATCACCTCCGATATATCTGTTAAGCATAGAAAAATTATTAAATATTCCGTCATCCTTTCTTTCTTATCTGTCTTTCTTAAATGTATTTTCTTTAAAATAAATAACGTGAATTGTAACTAAGTCATAACTTATATCATAATTTCTGCGTCATTGTATAATCTAGCCATATTAGTTAAGTTTCTCGCGTGCCTTATCAGTACCCAACTTGTCTGCCCTTTGTTTACCATAAGTCTTATATTCCTCATTATGAAGATTGAACTATGCAATAATGTTCCATTGGGTAAGCAATAAATATATTTATTATTATTATCTTCATTATTAAAATTGAAAACATGCCAATTGAAGTATACTTGGAAATGATGATTGATGATTAATTAATTTATTTTATAAATTACAATCTTACTTTATTTCACCGGTTATCTACTTATACCAGTTACAAATAGTATATTGTGTAACAAGTGCGTGAAGTCAACTTTTATACACGAATGTGATGTTTGCGGCCCGAGCCGAAGGCGAGGGTCGCAATATCACATGAGTGTATAAAAGTCTTCACGCACGTGTTGCACACTATACTTTTTCTACGACCGTAAATTTTCGGAAAATGATTTTACCTTATTTTGGTTTTGCCAGGATACAAATTTTTGATAAGTACTTTCGTAAATTTTGAGGGATTTGCTCGGCAATAAGGATTCGCTTGCAGTATTGGCTGCGGCTGTTATTTCTGGTGGAGTACCACATAATTCCAGATCAGAATCTGAGTCCATAATTTTGAAATTTCTAACAATATTTGCACGATCATCGTAATTACACAATAATTATTCTTTTTAATGACAGTTGTCATAGCTCGCAAAACTTCAATCAAAATAGGACAAGCATAGCCACCTGTTCATTTTGGATCCGCGCGTACATGGGCTCTTATGGAAGTATGCGTGAAATAAATCCCATAAGGAATACGTTGTACTTCACGCACCGGTGCGTGAAATTGTACTTCACGCATTAGTAGTGATGCGTGAAAGTATATTTCACGCACGGTCTTAGAAAAAAGTATTTGTCTCTTATAGTGTGTATACATTAATATTTTAGGCCGCCTCTGACAGACGACATGTTTCGATTTATGTATGCATCACACTTCCCGTGGTTACGGGCTACTATCGCTATATTAAGACCCGTTTCACACATACACGGCGACCGCGCAACCGGCGCCGTTTGAACGGTGCTGTTCCAGTATGTTGCCGCACACACGGCTCCGGTGCATGTGAAAGCACTCATTATTTCATGCGTCCTTGGGCCGTTTAAACGGCGCCCTTTGGACGGCCACCGTGTATGTGTGAAACAGGCGTAAGGCCTGTTTCACACATACACGGCGACCGTGCAAACGGCGCCGTTTGAACGGTGCTGTTCCATTATGTTGCCGCACACACGGCTCCGGTGCATGTGAAAACACTCATTATTTCATGCGCCCTTTAGCCGTGTAAACGGCGCCGTTTGGACGGCCACCGTGTATGTGTGAAACAAGCCTTAGGGTCGCTGCTTTAGACGCCGGCGCCGACTAGTCACTGCTAAATTAATCAGTGTTTGGACTATGGCACATGTATTATTAATGTCGTACTGACATTAAAGCGGCCTACACACGTAACGATTTATCGTACTGCACGTTGAACTGCATATCGTAGAGAAAATCGTAGGGCTTGCAGTACAACCATTTTCTGTATACACGATGCAACACATCGTACTGCAGCATTTCAGATTATTGCAGTTGCGGTGTAAAAGCGGTAAAAGTCAGCAAACAGTGGAATAATATGTCTTCCAGAATTTCAAAAAGAAAAGAAATTATATATCTTCTAAAAATTTCAAAAGAAAAGGAAAATTCCTCTTTATTTTATTTGCATAATTCCTTGATTTTACGTCCCATAGACAGCTATTTTCTCTATACACTTCAATAAACTCCTTCCAGAATGCTTTGTTTTTAATACTCATAAGAGGTCATTAAAATCCACAATAACAACAACCACATACACTCGGGCGTACAATATAATTGAAAAATCGTAACTGCCGCAGCCGTGACTATACGCACGTACCAACTTGCATTCAAACCACCGATCTCCATATATGGATAAGCACAAACCGTCTGCAAGCGTCGAAAAATCGTACCAATCATGGGGAAAAAAACCGGGTTCTGCGTCGGACAGAACTGAAAATAGGATAATTTTACTCATGCGCACAAACACCGAGAAGCGACAGAACGAAATCAGCTCATAAAGCTTTTACAGTTCGGTAATCAAAAATATTATCAAATTTCTCTGACCTTGCTTGTTGCTTGCCCTTGAAATAATTCTTTTTTCTGTGTTTGCCGTAATGGGTTTCGGCGTTTCGTTTCGTTCAATTATTGAAGTACGTACGTGCGTCTGAGTGGTTTATATTATCGTTTTAGTTGAAAATAACTAATTTACTCCTGGACATCTAGTTTAGTTTATTATTATAATAGTTCGTTATTAGTGTATTTTGTTAGTGTATAAGTTGGTGTAGACGTTAGGAATATGATTTAAAGACAAAAGACCTTAAAAGACAATGGCGTCAACTGCCAAGGTCAAAGAAAATACTCAACGGTGTTTGATTTGGTGCTGCCAAAATAAGGGTAGAATACCAGGGATTTCTTATTTTAAGTAAGTATCATTTTCTTTTGAGGATAACTGCAGCATTACATACAAAATATGGGAATAATATCTTAAAAAGGGTTTATTTACTGTCACGATGCATAAATAGCAGTGAGTTTATTCAGTTTTATCATTTTGTATTAAAAGAGTCTTCTTATAGGTAGGATGGATTTTAATTTACTTTGTTGAGGAGCTTTGATGCTCTAAACAGTTTTTTTTTAGATCCTTAAATGGGTAATTGTTTCCCATACTTGTTTCTGCTATTTTAAAAGATTTTTAAAAATTGTTTTACATACTACATATATGGGTTCAATAGTATAGAAATGATCCGTGGGGGGAGCTTTAATTTTTTTTCCAATATTTACCCCCTTCTTTTAAAAATTTAGGACAGAAAAGTGTAGTCAGTGACGTAAAGTACAATTTGTATGTCTTTTCTATCTGTAAATGTAAAGAAAAAATAAAAGAAGGGAGTAAAAATTGGAAAAAAATGTTAAAGCTTCCCCCACGGATTATTTCTATGTTGAACCTATAGAACAGTCTGTAAAATATTTTTAAAAAAATCTATTAAAATAGCAGAAACAGGTATACGGAACAATGAGGGAGTTTCATCAATTTTTCGATAGCCCATGAAAACTAAGTGGACACGTGTTTTTTCTTTTTTTCATAAGGCGAAAAATGAGGCAGATACGCCTTGAAATGTGCTTATGACGTCACAATACACATGAATTATTACGTCACACCATGCATAGTATATCTATATATACAAAACTAAAAACTGGCATAGCTCTCGTAATATTCATATTTAGTGGAAATAAAAAAATACTTATTGGTTTTTTTTCACTGTTGTAATAAAAAATAATCAGTTTAATTTCTCAGGAATCTTCCTAATTACTCTTAAATGTTTTAAGGTTTTCATGAGCATTTAGACGTGTGTATAGCCTTAAGAATTTTGTATCTTGGTACATACTGCCTACATATTTTGTATTATTGGCTTTTTCCAAATAGACTACTACTACTACCTAATGTAAGTTAATGTAAATAAAACGTTTATATCATGATGTTTTGTTTTAATAAACCTTTCTTTGCCCCAAAGTTATTTTAGCTATTCAATGCAACAAAAATTCATATTTTAAAAAACTAAAAAAAGGTGTATTTCTTGCCTACAGATTGTGGTATGTAATGTGTGAATGCAAAATACTTTAACATTACAAATCTCTTTTAAAAGTAGTACCTATTCAAGACTAACTTAAAGAGAAAGTAAAATTTAAGGCAAACGCATATAAAAAGGGTTTTATTAGGAGGTGCTTCCATTTTTTAATATTTTTGAATCAAAGGGATGATTTTAAAAAATATGTATTTGAAAATTTACAAGTTTCAGTGCTGCGCCTGTGTTACACCAGATTTTACAGTATAAATCATTCAAAATTTCTTGGTCATAAAATCATTTTGGGCAAACTAGTTAATATTTTTAACAAAAAAAATGCATGCCACAGATAAAGAATGTAAAAATTAGGTAGGTACCAAAATATTTGGTAGTATTTTTTTTGCATACCTATCAATCATATATCAAACATAATTAGATACTTACTGTCAAATTTTTACATTCTTTCTCGCCCAGGGACGAGGAAAGAAATAGTTTTTATTTTTTTTTGACTCCAAAACAAAGCAAGATTCGGAAAAAATAGCAAAAGTTGTATATTTTATCGGTTGGTCTATTCTATTTCTTTTAAAAACCAATGGCTTGCAATTTTTGTGTTAAATATATCATCTATCAACTTGCTTTTAAATTTTTGGTAATATATACAACGGCAAAAATATTTTTCCAAATTCTTAAAATCCGGACCTGTCGCTTATTCGCGGCCATGCGGTTATGAAGCACGTGGAATCGATCGATAACCTGCTAATTGAAACTGCGCAGTCTCTGAATTACCTTCTTTTGTTTACATCTGAAGGCGCATGAACCAGTATGATTTGGATCGCTTTGTGCTTATCCATATATGGAGATCGGTGGTTCAAACACAACCGTTGATACGATATTTTATGGAATATCCGTACTGCGAACGATACGACAACTACGTACTGCGAAGCATCCAATTTGCCTATACACGCTACGATTTATCGTTACTGCAACAGTTTGGACCGATATCATACTGCATGCAGTACGCTAAATCGTTACGTGTGTAGGCCGTTTAACACATTTAAAACATACATTGATCAAATGTTTGTTTAAAGCAACTTATCAAAGTTCAAAGTAGGGGCCTTAATACTAATAAAAATAATAATAGCTTTTATTATGATTCGTTCATGTGGCTCATCAAGTATAACGGTATTATTAGCTTTTTCTGTTTCAATCCATGGATAGATACATTTGGAATATAAAACACGATATTGGATAATCTAAATTCAACACGATGCTCAAATTGTTATGAAGTAGACATTAAGCTGGATTTTTATTGATTTTCCTTTCATATTGAGTTTCTAATATGCAAGGGGAGTTTTGGTGTATATGTTCGATATGATCTTATTGGACATGTGTTTAATATTAAACTAAAAATAAATTAATACATATCGTAGCACATCTTCGACTTACTATAGACAGCTAAATGTTTTCGTAAAGTTTTAAGGATACATTGTAATATGTTATATTTTTTAATAAGTAATTATTAAATAATAATTGCCTAATGCCAGAAAAATTATTCAATTTCAAATTTAAAAAATCCTCTTGGAAGTCGGCATCCTTCGGAATATGTGATCGCCACTATTACCGATCCGCCTACAAGCTTGTGTGCAAGCTAGCTCAATTATGTGGGTATAACAATAAAATGGCAGTATTTTGACTGCCGTGTCAACAAATAAAATTGTAAGGATTGATTATTCTGATTTCCTTACGAATATGAGTAAATGGACAACGAGTGGATTATTAATTGTGGTAAGTATTTACTTCGCGGCCTTTGTAATACCGTTCTACCATATTTATTAAGAAAATTAAATAATAGCACGCATTAACTTCCCTTGGTATACTTAACTAAGTTATTGCAATTCAGGGCGAAGTTATAAATACACTAAATCACTAATGAGTAATGGACCGTACAAAATGTACGGAGCAAAAATATGTATATACCAATTCTAAACATAAGTCTCCCATGTCTAATCAACAAAAGAAGGTTGCTCCAAATAATGCTCCTAAATTACATTTTATTTATTTTTCATGTTTTCCGGTTAATTTTCAGAGCGAAAACTTGTTTAACTAATCTACATATTCTAAAATTAAAAGAAACATTGATTTAGGGACATTATCTAGCTATGATTTAAATTGCACGTAAAGCCCGATTTTTAAAATGGAATTTTCAGAATGAAACTATTTCGATATCTCAAATATTTTTGAATTTAGGGGGGTATTAGAGAATTGCGATCGAAATAAAAAAACTTTATGACACATTCATTCGTATTGTTTTGGTCTTTATTTCGGTCGTTTTAAAATATGTCTTTCGTATTTATTTTAAGTATTTCTGATGACTCAAATTATTAAATAAGACTAGAGTAGCAGAAATGCTTAAATGTCAAAAAATATTTCTTCTCCTAATATAAAATTTTTCATTTTGTACCGCAAATACTAAACCCTAGTTGGGAACTTTCTGTAGCTCTAAAGCGATTTAAACATAACCGAATGGCGGACCCTTTTAGTGTGTAATTCTTTGAAATCTTGTAAGCTAGTGCATATGGAAAAAAAACTTTAAAACCTAAATTTTTTGGTTATTATCGGTACATATTTAAAAATATTTTGAACTATACTGGGGCTCGCGAAAGCGAGAAAAATTAAATTCAGCCCTTTTTTAATTCAACACTTACAATATGTTTTTGCATTTTTAAGTCCTTTTCAAAAGATGGATCTCATATAACTTTCCCTTTTTCTAATGTTAACGGTTTCTGAGATGTAATAACCAATTTTACATTCTTCGCGGCTTAAGAATTTTACTAAAGTTCTCCTTACTATTCTAAAGTAGGAAAGAGGAAATGTTTGGTTACTTAAACATTTTATTAATTTTGCATTTTTTGCTAGCCTAGTCTATAGTGGAGAAATAATAAGAAAAATCCTATAGCATCTTTTGTTTGAATTATGATATGAGAAGTTCATGTTGTCAATCAAATATAGAATTTCCGCGAAAATAAAATTATTGGTATACTATATTAACTAGTAATCTTGCATAAAACCATCCTATAGAATGCTCTTTTATAACTGATTTCCGCAAAGACAGTTGGGAATATTATTTTTGCATAACAGCTAAAGATATCTACAAAAACTATTTCTTCTTGTGTTTTGGGTGGCAATTTCGTAATGTTCCATTTTTGAATGGGAATCTCATTATGAAACTATCTTGATATCATAGTTTATTTCTATCTACCTATTTTGTTTGCTTTTTTGTTATAGGTAGTTGGATATCGAAATAGTTTCATACTGAAAATTTTAATTTAAAAATCGAACTCTGCGTATAGTCAAAATAATAGGGTTACTAATAATTTCTTAAAAATTCTAGAGTATGTAGAGTATGTAAACAAATTTTTACATTAAAAAATAATTGGGAAACATAAAATGCAACAATTTTTCCTTTGTTGATTGAACATGATAGGGATTAAATTATTTTAGTATTTTTTGACCTTATAATTTAAGGTTTATTAAATATTTATACTGCATATAAAATGTTTCATAAGCAATTTAGTGTATTTATAACTCCGCCCCTGACCTCTAATAGCCTAGTTAAGTAAACCAAAGAAATTAAGTGTGTGATGCTATTATTTTAATTTCCCGATAAATATGATAGATATCCCAAAACATTAAACAAGGTTACATAAGACTGTGGAGTAAATACTTGCCACAATTCATAACCCACTCCTTGCAAATTTTTTTGATCTTCATATGGATATCGAAATCGACGTAACAATTTCGTTTACTGATCCGGCAATCAAAATGCTTGCAAATAATACCTGGGAATTTATTAATAGATATATCGATAAAATTAATGGGCATTCTAAATCAAGAGGGCAATTTACTGAAAGGACGGTTTTGCGATTATGCATAACCCAAATATTTTCCCGCGAAACGTGCTATTTATATTTTTCAGAAAAAACAGAAAGCTCTCTAGCTCTATAAAGACAAAAAAAAATTGTTAAAAAATTGCTAATTTCTGTTAAACAAAAGTTTTCCCAAATATTAATGAAATATAGACGAACATATTTAAAGACCCTTTTTAATAGTAGCTTCACAAAACACCATTTAACATTTAAATAGTGGTTACTAATTTGAAACGAACAGAAAATTCTTGAATTTGCATACTGTGATCAGTCTGAAAATGTCATCCTTAAAACAATCATGTTATGTCAATATCCTGTAAAAAAACTGAATTTATCTGTGCAATGATGGTCATCATCAACCAGGAATAAGATAACTTTTGTCTCCATTTTGTAGATTTTTGATCCGCTAAGTCAACACGATCCATAATTTCTCTACAAAAAGCTATTATACGACGAAAAGCCGCGTCACTTTTAAGCCATCTTTCAGCGTTTTTTTGAGAGTCACACCCTCATCGTTAGCGTATGAACTTTTTAGTGTCTTGCCATTTCATAAACATGAGTCTTTCACTGCTAGATTGAAATACGTATCCACCTCTATCCAATTTGTCTGCAATCTTAGGTATATTTTTCAATTTCTGGTTACGAGTAATAAGCGCTGCATATTCTAAATTTGAAAGTGAAGGAAGGAGATCGAAGTAAACAAATCATCGAAATATAACGTACATCTTGTCCTTTGGCTACGACAGCAAGTTTACATACAACGCGCCCTTTCAAATGTACCACTGACTTGTTCAGTTTTCCTAGACCTATATAAAACGTCTACGTGGTACGGGCAGCCAGTGGCAGAATCAGACGCATTATAAGATCCTTTACACAAATAATCGGCCTTTCCCATTGGTCGATCCGCATGGCCCTCCGCTCGCTTCGCTCGCTACGGGGGCTCAAGAAAAGGAAACTAACCAGGTGCTAACCCAATCTAACCCAAGACATACCCAAAATCAAGAAAAAAAGCTGTTTAGAAACATAATCTTAAAAAAAAAATAAAAAAAAAGCAACGGGGTTCGAACCCGCGTTTTCCAGGTGAGACCCAACGATCTAAACCTCTACACCACTAGAGCTCTTGATAGAAATCAATTGCATCACGCAGACATATCGTAATACGAGATGGATCGACCAATAGGAGAGGTCGATTTTTACATAGAGCACTATTTGTGTAAAGGATCTTTAAATGCGAATCAGACCTAAGCCACATTTCTATGCCCGTTTTTACAGGCTTTAAAAGAATATATGAATTTGATCATAAACTCGTCAATATTCTAACTGCCACTATCTTGCCGGCACTTCTTAAATTTGCCTTTCAAACATTCAGTGGCATCAATATGGAGCACCCACGTGGTTTCCAGAGTGATTTTCCAACAAAAAATTATTTGACCAATAAATCGTTAATTTGTGGCTTATGGTTTTCACACGTAACTAGCATAAATCCATCATTTCACCATCATCAGTTTGTTTCAAATGTGTATCCCGTTTTGCTTAATAATAAATTCTTATTTTTTGTTCGAATATTGTCAAATATACAGAAACAAGGAGCATAGGAACAATTTTTGAAACAATTGGAAATGCGTAAGTTTTGTTTGTGCCAATCTCAAAAGATAATTTGTAGTCCCTCTTAGAAGATATTTTTTGTTTGTTGTACATGTACCAGCACTCTTCAACTATTTCAGGGTAAATTATCGAGAGACTTCTCTCGCGTGCTTGCTGGCGTAAGGATGTTTGTAGGAACTGGGTGGTACAATTATCCTAAGGTGTCGAAAATTTAGCATGCTCCAAGTGGCGAAAGACGTTTTTAGTCCTGTATACAATCTATAGTCCGTCTAGAAAGTATCCGGAATTTTATATTTTTCCTAATTTTAATATATTTCCTTTTCGTAACATTCCAAGACAAAAGTAATGCATCAAGTATTTCTCCGGATAGTAAGCTACGGTCAAAATAGCATGGCAATACTATCTGTCAAACATTTGTTGATTGTAAGCAGGCTTATGATTTGTGAAATAATGTCGAAAGTAGAAAAAAGAAGAGAGGTAGGTTTTTGTATAGAAAAGGTGTTCGAATGTTATAAAATTAGTGTAATTGAGTGGACTCGAAAAAAGCTCAGTCTATGAGGCAATAAAGATGATAAAAAAAGGCACATATATAAGGCATAGACCAGTTTTGGGAAGACCGCGTAGGATTTGCGGAAATAATTAAAACTCTGCAGCGGCCTTGGGACTACAAAATCCGCTCCTAAGGTTTCGAAAATTTAGCATGCTACATATGAAGGAAACAAAAAAAAATCGATATTGATTTTTTGAACGTTTTCAAGAAGATAATTTCAGTAATGTTCTTATATCTCACGAAAGTTGTTTCCAGCATGGTGTAACTCACCTAAAAATCTTATTAAATGAACATGTTACAGTCCAAATTCCTAAATTTTCCAGTGAAATATGGTTTAGGGAGTAATATCACAGCGTGGTACTATATACATATATCTCTATAGTTGATGGTACCATTAACAGTGCAAAGTATTGTCCATTATAGATGGTTTTCCAGAAGAAAACGGTTTATGTTTCCAGAGGGGTGGCATATTCAGCAGTATAATGCACGATGCTATACTCTGTCTATACTTAAGCTTGAATGCAAGAAAACCAATTGACAACAAATTCATAGCAGCAGCTTCACCCGATCTGAGTCTCATTGAAAACACATTATGAGGACTAAAAAACATTGAAATGGGACGAATTCCACAAAATAACACAGATTTAATTCGGCCAGTTTTACACCTGGACCACCATCACCGAACATTATGACGGTCAACTAGTTTCGGGTGTATCTGAACATATAGTGAAGCGTTTAGAGATAAATGGAGGTTGTTTATGTAAATAAGATGAAATATTTGTTGTAATTTTATAATTCAAGTAATAAAAATTTAAACCGAAAAATTTTATTTGTATTTTCTTTTTTCCGGATACTTTCTAGACAGGCTATAAGTGGTATATATGTGTACCCGGAGTTGCGAAAAGGTTAAGTGCCAGGAGCACCAAAATATGGAAAAAATCCAAGCCAGTTAATGAATTCATTAAGAAGGCAAACGTATCTGCCTAAAGTTTTAACAGATCAATGAAGGAGTAGAAATAACATCCAGTCTATTACGTTGCTAGATTCTAAAACACAGTGGAAAGATAATTGATTTAAGAGCAAATTATATATCCCTCTGCCAATTTGAGAAGAAATTCTGTTTGAAATTTGTTTTTGAACGGTTATTTTATAAGCCAAATACAAATATAAAAAGTAAAGACTTACTGAATAACCGAATTGATAGGTAGTTAAATAGAAATCAAGTAATGAATGAAAGTTGTTATAATTGACTAAAAACAATGAAAATAATTCAAAAGTGTAAATGAATTCGGTAAAAATTACTAAAGAGAATTAAATCTTTTGATTTGCCTCTGCCAAGGCCAAAGTTGTCTTGAGAAAGTTTTTTTTAATATCAAGGGCAAAAGATTAAGATGTATAGATAGGTACCTAAGATCATCTTTAACAAAGCCATATTATATAAGCGATAAGTAGCGATACTAGAGGAAGATATCTAGGGTCTCCTATGCTTGCCGAGTACTTCAATTATTAGCTTCTATAAATTTGTTTCCTCTCCCTGTCTGCACCAATTTGTCTGCAATCTTAGGTATATTATCCAATTTCTAGTTACGAGTAATAAGCGCTGCATATTCTAAATTTGAAAGTGAAGGAAGGAGATCGAAGTAAACAAACCATCGAAATATAACGTACATCTTGTCCTTTGGCTACGACAGCAAGTTTACATAAAACGCGCCCTTTCAAATGTACCACTGACTTGTTCAGTTTTCCTAGACCTATATAAAACGTCTACGTGGTACGGGCAGCCAGTGGCAGAATCAGACCTAAGCCACATTTCTATGCCCGTTTTTACAGGCTTTAAAAACATATATGAATTTGATCATAGGCTCGTCAATATTCTAACTGCAACTATCTTGCCGACACTTCTTAAATCTGCCTTTCAAACATTCAGTGGCATCAATATGGAGCACCCAGGTGGTTTCCAGAGTGATTTTCCAACAAAAAATTATTTGACCAATAAATCGTTAATTTGTGGTACATGTACCAGCACTCTTCATCTATTTCAGGGTAAATTATCGAGAGACTTCTCTCGCGTGCTTGCTGGCGTAAGGATGTTTGTAGGAACTGGGTGGTACAATTATGCACGTTTCAAGTGGCGAAAGACGTTGTTAGTCCTGTATACAATCTAAGTGGTATATATGTGTACGCGGAGTTGCGAAAAGGTTAAGTGCCAGGAGCACCAAAACATGGAAAAAATCCAAGGTAGTTAAAGAATTCATTAAGAAGGTAAACATATCTGTCTAAAGTTTTAAGAGATAAATGAATAACCGGACGAGTAGAAATAACATTCAGTCTATTATGCTACTAAAAGCTAAAACACAATTGAAAGAGATTTTATTTAAGAACAAATTATATATCCAATTTGAGCAGAAATTCTGTTTGAACTTTGTTTTTGAACGGTTATGTTATAAAGCAAATACAAATGTACAAAGTAAAGACTTAATGAATAACCGAATTGACAGGTAGTTACATAGAAATCAAGTAGTGAATGAAAGTTATTTCAATTGAGTACGAAAATAGTGCAAAAGTATAAATAAATTCGGTAAAAGTTACTAAAGGAAATTTAATCTATTGATTTGCCTCTGCCAAGGCCAAAGTTGTCTTGGAAAGATTTTTTTTTAAATATCAAAAGCAAAAGATAAAGATGTATATATAGGTAACTAAGATAAGCTTTAGCAAAGTCATATTATATAAGCGATAAGTAGCGATAGTAGAGGAAGATATCTAGGGTCTCCTACATTTGCCGAGTACTTCAACTATTAACTTATATAAATTGGTTTCCTCGCCCTGAACCTAAACACACTCTATAAATAATCGATTCCATTACTGCTTAACTAAATTCAGAAATTAAATATCTGCTGCAGGAATAAAGCTCTTTGACCTTCCTCGTGAAGCCGTAATCCTTAAATAGAGATAATTCTGTGCCCTACCGGCAAAATGTATGCCATAAATCTGGTATACGCCAAAGATATTAAGCAAACGATATGATAGACAATGCTGGTCCACCTAATGCACTAAGCATTAATTTATTAGCCACTAGTCCAGAGATAAAATATGAAAGAAAAACTAAGTGAACTACAATTTCACTTGCAAAAGTGGCCGGATCCCAATTAACAGAAGATACAGCAATGTCATGTTCAAATTGTAAGCTCAGTTACAATATATATCCCAACACAACTTTTAACAACAAAAATAGCAAAACTCAAAGAATAAGGAAAGAATGGACGGTACCTTCTTAAAAAAACTTCTACTACCACCGCAGAAACCATGATGAAAGCCAAAAAACTTCCTACTTTTCTCTCTTCAAGCTGTCACATAACTTCACTTTCCCACTCTGCCAGGGAAGGTGGCACATATAAGTTTTGCTAATTTGCGGATTGAAATTATTTGACATATTAAAGTGAGTTTTTCTACAGTTGTGTTCGTATGAAATGATCACAATAATAGATTTCGTTTAAGAATGACTAAATGACTATTATACACTCATGTGCAATAAAAACGGTCACTACAAAGTTTTGATTAAGTTTTAGGCTTGATAACTTTTTTATTTTTAGCCCGATTTTAGTGATTTTTTTAAAGAACTGTAGGTACAACTATCCTTATTAACATGTTTTTTACACATTTTAAAAAACATTGGTTATTCGACATATTATACAAGGATAATCGAAATGTTGTTTTTTTTTATTTAATTTCAACACACCCTGTGGAATAATCAAGTAGCAAAATTTTTCCAAAATATCAGTTTTCGTTTAAAGTGATCTATTCTTTACGTTTTGTTTTTTGGTTCATGTCAATACATGCCTTTATTCTCACCCAAATGCAAAATGATCTTGGTTATCAATAATTTAAAGTTTTACATAATTTCTAATTCAATATGAATTCAGTAATTTCTTTGACAAGATGGCTATGTTGTCCATTGTTATTTGACGCTTTATTGTCAGTTTGACATATGTTTGTGCATTTACAATGGTTTTAAGTGCTTTATCTTGATGCAAAATAATGCCCGACCACATTCAGCAATGTGCGTAACTGAATATTTGCTAGAAGTTGGGATTGAAAAAATGAACTGGCCAGCATGTTCTCCAGATTTGAACACTATAGAGCATGTGTGGGATATGCTCGGAAGACGCGTTAGAGGTCCAGAAGTGGTACCAGCGACATTGAACGAGCTTCGTGCGGTACTTCAAGAAGAATGGAGGAATATTCTCCAAGACGATATTCGCGGGCTCATTGATGGCATAGTCCGACGTGTGCAGGCTAGTAATTAGAACTAGAGGAGGCAATACAAAGTACTGGTCCATGTTTAAGTTAAAATGTTTAATTTAAGTAAATTAATTTAGAAACAAAATTAACAACCAATTAAATTTTGATTAGTATAATAAAAAATTTAAATCATTGATAACGAAGATATTTAGCATTTGTGTGAGAATAAATGCATGTATTGAGGTGAACCAAAAAACAAAACGTAAAGAATAGATGACTTTAAATGAAAACTGGCATTTTGGAATAATTTTACTACTTGATTATTCCACAGAGAGTTTTGAAATTAGATAAAAAAACAACATTTTGATTATCCTTGTATAATATGTCGAATAACCAATGTTTCTTAAAATGTGTAAAAGACATGTTAATAAGGATAGTTGTACCTACAGTTCTTTAAAAAATCACTAAAATCGGGCCAAAAATAAAAACGTTATCAAGCCTAAAACTTGATCAAAATTTTGTAATAACCGTTTTTATTGCACATGAGTGTACAATATATTTAAATGAATGGATTTGAAGCAAAACCGTTACTAAGTTAAGAACCTTCGGCAAATTGCACTAAAGCAGAATTTTATCCACAATGCCAATCAGAATGTTTTCACTTTGATTGCAAAAATTCTAATTCCGTATTGTGGATAAAACTGTGTTTTAACGAACCTGATAGACTCTGACATCTATTATTTATTGATATTTTTACGTTGTTTTACCTTTAAAATCCGATATTACTGTTACCAACCCGGTTTGAATAGCAACCTGAAACTAGGTTAATTATCAAAAGATAGCAGGAATACACATAAGCGAATTCAGAAAAAAATCATGTTTCCTTTAAAAACTGTATTTAGTCGGCCGTTATTTGGTGGAAATTCATAATAACTTATATAGCATGATTATCTTTTTACTTAGTTTCCACTGTCTATTTTATTAAATACTTAACATGTTCCGCCAGCACTGTAGCTTCGCCGTAAGTATTATTGAAAGTGATAAATAATGTAAGGTAATTTTGTACAAGAAGAAGGGTTATAAACTAAGCGTGGTTCGGTAAAATTGTTTTGTCTGTTTTGTTTCGAAAACATTTTACCTAACTAGCCACTTTTAGTTTATAACTCTTCCTCTTGTACAAGATACCGTTACATTATTTATCACTATCAATAATAGTTCTGACGAAGCTACAGTGCTAGCGAAACATGTTAAGTATTTAATAACATAATAAACAGTGGAAACTAAAAAAAAAGTTCTTTTACTAATCATTCTACATAAAAAAATCATGTTACGGAATTGTAAAAATTATTTATATTATAATTTGTATTATTTTTGTCAATGCGTTTCGGATCTGGTTTAAGTGCGTGATTATAATAGAAGTTAATATAACCTGGATGTGGTATTGGAATTTAGTACCTACTACTGTGTACTACCGACACGTTGGTTAACGTGTATAAAGTATTTTAAAATGCATGCGGATCGAATTTGAACACAAGTGCAAAAATGTAATACAATAGGGATACTTAGAAGATGACCCATAGTTAGCCGCTGGTGAACTGCCAGAAACTTTAAACAATAAGCCAAAGCTTGAATTAAACCAAGTTACCTAGGTGTTCTTTTTTTCCACGCCACATATATTATCTATAATATCAAAATTGAATGATATATAGAGGCAAACTCTTTTTTTATTTACCCTTTTTATATATTTCGAAAAACCGCACCCTCGTTTCCGTACGCGGCTATTTTTTCACTTCCTTTTAATGGCAATAAACTTTCAGTTTCCCAATTCAGGCGGAAATGGCTTGTCAACCTCTTACCATTAGTCACTGTATTGGGAAAACAATTTTTTTTTATCTCCCTGAGATTTCGAGTCGCAAAAAATCCTTTGTCAGGCTGAAGTGAAAAGGGGTTACATATACATATTTTCAATTTATTAAATTAATGGGAATTTCATGAACAAAGAAGTATTCACTAGTTAAAACATAATGCCGGCATCTGTTTTTTTTTATATCAAATTAAGGATTTTTTATCGTTATAAAATAGCTTAGCGATAGTGAAAGTCTAAAACTACAGACTCCTCTTGAACCGCAACTTCACGAAAGCCAAAAATTTATCAAATTCACAATCAATCTACTCGATAGCATTTAATGAAAGCTATTGATACACAAGTATGAGAATTATTGAATGCGAGTATCGTAATTGCACACACTTTTTTCCAGGACCAGTAGTAACAATGATAAAGTGCTTTTATTTTCAAAATTTAGATGTAAATAAGCCTAATCCTAACGCTATCAAACCTGATACATTTTAAATCGGTCATTGTCATGCCAGTTATTAATATTGGAAAAAAATTTCTATGATGTGGTATTTTTATTGGTAACAAACTTATATCTTACTGAAAAATTAGTATCTTAACGAATCTCTTTAAAGTACAGGCAGCAAATGTCAAATATATCAAAGTATTATAAGCAGAAAAAAATATTCATGAATATCTTGTACATCTTCGAAAAGCAGACTTATATACATTTATTTCCATAACCGTTAGATGATTGCAATTTAGGTTAATCAAATGCATTTCGAAAATACTTGGCTTCTGAACACAGAATAAGAGTTTTGCTTCTCGCAGTTAATCTGATTTGGTAATTTTTCTAAATTGTAACATTCTAGGAAACTTCATCCAAACACTTTATTCAAATATTGCAACTTTTGGTTAAACATGTGAAAATTTTACAAGTTACATAGCACTTGAATATGATTTATATAAGTAGTGTATTACTTGAAGCAACTGAAGTAAAAAGTGTGATAGTTGTGGTTAGAACACTACATCTCACTTATAACTTTAAGTCGATTTGCTAAAGGCCTGGTTTCTCTGACCAGATCGGCCCGAAATATTTCGGTAATATAGCACGAAAAGTTCGTTAGCGTTTCCGGTAAAACCCAGTATATGGGTAGTACATATTAGCGGTGTGTATAGAGATCGGAACGAAATTTCCGGAAGGAACGTGGTTGTGCGTGGAGAGCAGTTCGTCTGAATCAAACCAGTTTTGACTTGAACGATTTTAAACGGCACGTTCTCCGAACTTGTTGAATACATTCTGTATTTCCGCATTTATTTTTATAGCAGAAATTACTTTATATTTCATATTATTGCATGTTGCGAAATGATTTCAGCCTTTATATAATTTAGTACAGTGTGGAATAGTTGTGGAGTTAAACAGAAAAATTCTTTGAACTTTGTATCGTTCTCCACAAGATGCGTTAACACTAATAATTCATTCACACCTTCTTTGACCTACCCTCAAACATTTTCAAAACTGTATTATTTTCAGTACATTCTATTCTAATAATGCTGGCACACCATGTTCTTCTTCTAAAACCATAGCAATAAAATATCTATTGTATCCATTTTGAAGCCCAAGAAGCACCACGTAAAATTTCAAAGACTGAAATACATCGCAACGAATTGAAATTGTTGAAGTAGGTAGTAGTTGAAGTAGAGTGCACAAACTATGTACACAGCTTACCAAACAATCATCTATCCAACTTTTAGAGCTGGAACGGTATGCCCATTCCCCCGCGCAGGCCGCCATTTTGGGTTAAAACCTATCAAATTCTACAGTGATGGCTCGTCGCTCGTTGTCGTGTCAGATAAGTTGTTTGTGTTGGCCAGTGTCGTAGTTACAGTTTATATGTATTTTCTAGTTACAGTGATTAACAGTTGTGTACGTTCCTGAACAAATTAGTTTGCTGTTATTTTATATTCCTTATTATATGGTTAGTATGTGTTACTTATGCATTATACTGTGCTTAATATACTGAAATGGAGAAACTTGGGTCGACAGAAATTTGTTCCAGTTCAATGCTGCAAAGACCCAAGCAGCCACGTTTACCAAGAGGGCCAATAAGGCGGGCCCTGACATCATTATGGCACGATCGACCATTCCTTCATCCTCGTCAATCGGACTGCTGGTTGTCTCGGTCAACAGCAATATGTCCTGGCATGATCACGTTGCTATTTCGCAACAAAAAACTGTATACACCGCAGCAGTTGCTCTTGCTCTACAAATCGCAAATAAGACTGTGCTTAGAATATTGCTCACACATCTAGGGTGCCGCACCAAAGCACACCCTAAAGCTGCTGGATTCCATTCAGAAACCCGGAGTTGACCCCGAATCTGGATAGTCTAGAACACCGCAGACATGTGGCCGAGATGTCCCTGTTTTATCTCATTTCGCCCCTGGCAACACCTGTCAGACAGTCACGACAGACGGCAAGAGGGCACCAGTTCGTCGTACAACTGGAAACACCTAGAACATCGCTTTACAAGAACTCCTTTGTCTGGCGCACTGCATCACTGTGGAACTACTCCCAGGACATCTGTTTCCCCCTAATTACAACCTACAACTATTCAAGAACCGTGTCAATCAACATCTTCGCACGCACACCGCTCGTCGAGCGCCATGAGATCTACCTTTAGTGCGTGTGCCACTACCATAAAACACGAGAGGTGGACGCGTGTGTGCCGCTAAAAACTGCAGTGCGAAAAGTTATACATCTAATAAGAAAATACGTTTTTTAAGATTTCCTAAAGATGCCATTAGGTAAGTTTTTTTGACAAGTACCTTAAAGATTATGTACTTTTGTAGCCTAGAAATATTTTTTTCATTAATGTAAGCATAGCTGTTCCTACTGAAATGTAAAATGTAAGTAAGTTTGAATGTATTACTCTTTACTATGATATTGTTTATCCTAAAATGAAGATTATGTTACAAATTACCTTAAAAAAATAATTGTTTTAATAGTTATTTGCATTTCAGGGCGTAAAGTAATGGAATGCCGCTTGAGAAAGTACCTTTCGAAAATGGCAGTCTTACATTGCGCTCGAAAAACACACAGAACTTATCTACAGCCGCAACTTTAAGAAATAAATGCACATTTTTCTCTATACTTATTCTGAAATTTGCAAATGACTGTAATTTTTCGCATATTAAATTCGGACATATTTAGAGCAGGAGTGCCAGCAACAACTGTAACAAACGCACGTCATTTATTTATTTTTGGTTGCCATGACTATTCATAGCACACTCGACGGAAATTATTTATTTTGCGCACGGCTGTGGAAAAAACAATTATTGTACAGGGTGGCTTCTTTAAAAGGGGCCTATACCTTATCTTGAAAACAACGGGGGTTGCAAAAAAAATTAAATGCAAAAGTTGTACCTAGTACAATGATCTTTATTTTTTCTATATTTTTTTAATCGTCACTTTTTTATATACAGGCTGGTCAAACAAAGTTACATTTTTTTTGAAACACTATAATTTATTACCATTTTTGGATTCTGTTTCAAATTCTAAGCATATGTGATGTATGATGTTAAACCTCTAGAGTTAGTACTTTCACAGCTATAATCATTTGAAAATCGGTACTTTGGCTGCTTTTGACCCTGGTAGCAAGAAGACCATTAAAGAGGAGTAAGATGAATTCCACATTCCTATCTTAACTTTTCAAGAGCAACCTAACGGATAAATAGATGCGACGAAATCCACACATGCCAAACTTGCATGACATATTCAAAAGCACATCAAGATTTGGATGACACCTCCCTTCATATATTTTTTCGTGCATATAAAAATGCTTCCAAAGATATGTACGGAAATCTGAGGAATCCCCACGATGACTTTGCTGCTTTTATAGCAAAAATTGAATAAATGTTTCAAAAAAATTTTAAACAATTCGTTGTTCTGCCAAATATTTGCCAAAAGTTATTAAGTATTGCTCAAACAGTTCAATTTAGCCATGTTCCATGTTTCCCAAAAATTTTGTTATTCAATTAAACCTACGAGTTAGGATATATTATACTTTAAAAGATATTAACGAAAACTTTAAAAGTATTAATAAAAGTAAGCTTATTATATGGAAAACTCAATAATTATACTTTTTTACTTTTAAATAGATACATATTTAATAACAAACCTATTTTATACCTAAAATAGTGGTTTATTTCATTTCTTCCCGCTTAAGAAAATATTTTATATAAAAAAAAACTAAGTATAGGTACAAGCCAAGTCAAGTCAAGTCAAGTATGCTTTATTGCAACAGAAAAATTCAAATACATTTTATGGACAAAGCGAATTAAATAAATAAACTAACCATAGTAAAGCAAATACAAAACAAAACTTAATATATACAATAATATATACAATATAAATAGAACAACAAGCAATTTTCAAGTTGAATTTGGTCACGATTTATCAAAAAACTATATTAAAAAACATCATAAGCAGTTAAACCAAATCCACAGGAAGTACACAAAAAATAGGGTAAAGAAACTCAGTGTTATCAAAATATGAAACAGACATTTAAGCGAAGCGTGCTGTTGGAAAAAATAAGGAAGGTCATGTCGGTGAACTTGACTCGAAAAATGTGCATAGGTTGCAAAGTTGAAATACCTAGAGAAAGTAAACAATACATGACAATTTAATTTTGTGTAATTCCTGTATATTCGTCAAAAAGATAATCCTATACCTACTATAAAATTTTCTTCACCGCCGCACATGATGCCCAAATAGAAAAATTTAATAACGATTAACGATTAATTGAAATTACTGGAGACAAAAAAATTAATCCACGTAAAACTCATTTATAGAATAATAAGGTCTTTCTAGTAGGTAAGCTTTCGTTTTTTCACGAAATTTAGCAAATGTAGGGATGAATTTAAGATGTAGCGGGAGTGTATTGTATAGCTTCTTGGAGTTATAAAGAATATAATTTTTTGTTAATTCAGAGGAGGGAAAAGGAAGGTAGATGTCCTGACTCGAATTTCTTGTTGGGTACTCATGTTGTGGTCTTTCGGGAAATATGGTTCGATATTTACGTATTAAACAAGTTGTTTCTAAAATAAACAAAGCAGGAAGCGTAAGAATTTTATATTTTTAAAGTAGTATTCGCAATGAGCTCTGCCATTAAGACCAAATAAATAACGAATTGCCCTGTTTTGAAGTTTGAAAATGGTAAGAAATTGGTCGGTGTTACAGCAGCCCCAAAAAGGAAGGCCGTAGCGAAGACGAGATTCAAACAAAGAGAAGTAAGTAAGCCTAGCAGTAGACAAATTTAGTTCCTTCGAGACTGATCGAATTGCGAAGCAGGCCGAAGATAGTTTTCTTGTCAAAGAATCAATATGTGTGCACCACTTAAGGTTGGCACTAATATTCAAACCTAGGAATTTAGCCGATACAACGTATTTAATATTGCTGTTGTGAGGTAGCATGGACGATAATTGCATAAGACATCCTTTTCACCTCCCTTATGAAGAGGAATAATTATCGCAGTTTTGAGGCATTCGGGAAAAACACCTTTCGTGAAGGACGCATTAATTAAGGAAGCTAGGACATCCAGAATTAGAAGTGGGTGGTTCAAGAAAATTTTAATTGATAGATTATCAGTGCTACACGTTGATTTACTCTTTATGCAGCTCATTACCTGAAGAAGTTCAAGGCTGGTCACAGGGCTTAGAAAAAAACTATCAGCGACTTTTTTAGAAGGGGAAGAAACGAAAGAGGGTCGAGAGAAGAAGAAATACCAGAGGTAACGTTTTTGCTCACGTTGATAAAATATTCGTTTAAATCATTTGGTTTTGGCATGCTCTGATTTGCGGAATTTGTTTTGCCTCTTAGATCGTTCATAATGGACCAGGTCTCCTTGGATACGTTTTTAGCAGTTGATAAACGCTTTGATAATATAGTTTCTTTGCTGTCTTGATTAGTTTTAGGTAGATCTTCCTATAATTCGAAATGAATTCAAGAACTTGAATGGAGTTAGTGAATTTTTTTGTATATAAGAGGGAACGCATATTTTTTGCAGATATGCGTAGGCCTTTCGTGGTCCATGGTTTATGACATTTAGGTTTAATGGTTTTAAGCGGGAAGGCTTTATTGAATGCACTTGTAATTTTATTTAAGAAACCACTGTCAAATCAAGTTCACCTGATTCAAAATTCCAGTTCGTCTTTAGGCAAAGGTTACGAAAGGATGCAAAATTGGAGGCTGAGAAGATTCTACCTAGGTGGCGAATTTTTTTTTGAGGGCCTATAAGAAATATTGGATTTGGAGATTACTGCCTCATGATCAGAGAGACCCCCGCTAGTTACTGTCGATTGGACATCTGTTAGAGGAAAGTCGGACGCTACATAGTCAATGATAGAAGAGAAAATGTTAGAAATACTAGTTGGAGAGGTTACATGCATTGAAAGTCAAAAATAGAAATTAATGATTTTTTTGGGCAGCGCAAGCGGTAGCGTAGTCAATATTTAAATCACCGCACAAAATTTTCTTGCCTTTTACCAGCAGACCGTCTAGCAAGCTTAGCAGGTTATTAAAAAGCAATTGCACATCGGAATTTGGCGCTCTATATATACAAATTACGTGTAAATCAAAGTTCTTATTGTATACAATGGAAAATTCAAAGTAGTTATCCGATTGGAGATGATCAAATTTAGTTACAGGGGAGAAGCCCTCGTTTAAGGAAAGAATCAGTGTTCCCCCATGAGCCGAATTTTTTCGATTATATCTGGCTATTGTGGAGTACTTTTCAACATAAAGCGGTTCATTCTCACTCCGCCAGTGCTCTGTAATTGCAACTAGTTGGGGGAACAAAAACAATTCATCAGTCTTGTTTCGCAATGAGGCAATATTAATAAGAACCATACTAAACCTGGCGTCAGGATTAGAGGAATCTAGTCGTTCAGGACACGTCGAGCTGGAGAAGTATATTTGGTGACCCTCTCTGGACATCTGCAGCTGAATCGTCCTCTCCGAAACAACATGGGATCTGTAGGTACGAAGATCTGCTTCCACTTCGGTGTGTTTAAACCCATATGCATCAAGAAAGTCGTGATAGACTTTACGTAATATGGCATCCTGGATTGGCAGTCCTTCAGATGCTAGGAATAATCTGATGCTTATGTTGGTAAATCCCTCGTAGCATACCGAGGCAGGTTGGCCATGCAAATAGGTAAGGTACAACCTAATGGCTCTGAAGATAGCAGGTTCCCTTAGCCTTGCCATAAGAAAACGATTACTAGAGTCGATAGACTTACTTACTGGCGGCCAGTGTTAATTTAACTGTTCGGGGAGACAGCGGGTCCAGAGAGAAGGACGGTTTATGGGGTGATTCCTTAGACAGTTTAATTTCGACATCGCTCACAAGGCATTAGTTTTGCAAGCAGCGATAGCTTGTTTGTCAGAAGCTACTGTAGTTACATTGTGTGCCTTAGGGCCACTGTCTGGAGAGGGAATGTCCCGCAGATTGCCAGAGGTCGAGCTGCTAGTCACTTTCGTTGTTGTTGGAGGGAGTTAGATAGAGCTCTGTAGTTTTCTGAGGGATTTCAGATTCCGTTGACCATCTAGCTTGAGCCCCGAGTGGCTAGATATTGATGCCGAACAAATTCTCAGCGGACTTTCTTGATAGGGTCCCTATTTTAAATGTTGTTCCCCTGGAGTCATTGCACTGACTGAACAGGTTATAACATCGAATAAATTCTGATGTTTTCAACTTTTCCTTCACATAGTGCACGATATTATTTGAAGTAAATCCTGTCGGGAGGTGTTCTACGATCACATAGTGCCATCTTTGGGCACTTCTACAAATTGCGGAGTACCTATATTTAAAAAAAAAATTGATATCTATTTTTTCTTTCAACGATAATAGGTACACAGATATACAAATAAAAATTAACTAAAACCGTTGATTGAATCCATTCAACCATAAAACTAAGTAAAAATAAGATATAATATAAAAACTTCAATCCTGTCTATTTAGAATGTAATATTTCTTATCCCGGCACTGTGTTTTAACCCAAAATGGCGTCGGTGACGTCAGATTTTTATTTTCACTTAGATCAAAGGAGCCGACGAGAGTCGGTTAGCTGATTGTTTGGTAAGCTGTGCTATGTACTCAAGAAACAATTCAAAGTAGTAACCGCATATGATGTATGATTTATAATGAAAGAGTATAGTTAATAAGATTAATGGGTTTAACAAATAATGGACTTTAGGTGTGTGAAAATAAATGTGGAGTTCATTAGTAAATAAGGTTGGACACTTACTCGTCAAAAGAAAGCACATGCATAGTGATTACAATAATACAAACAAATACTGGCCAAAACAATACACGTGAAAACTGTTTTCGCCTAAGGCGATGATGATAAATATCAAACCACTTCTTAAAAAAATTACACAAATAGCATTCCCTAGCAGAATGCGCAATGTCGGTTTAAGGACTTTTTTATAATTTAAATATCAAAATCGAAGACATTAATGGTCAGCGCTGTGATGCCAGATTATTGTGAAAGATGTTCCTCGATGTTGCCAGTTTATAAGTGTATGAGTGGGTAAATAGGAAATTGAAAAATATTAATTAACTTCTGTGAAGCAATGAGGAGATAATTTATAAACTAGCGAAGGCCAGCTCAACGCAACGAGGGGAACAATTCTATTGAAAGGAGAAAGTGAAAAAGTTTTCCACCAAAAGAGGGAGGGGAGGCGGCAATCATGTAATGTACTCGTCAAATGTTGCCTTTAGGTTAGACAAGTAGTGTAGTCGTCTGTGAATCGGGGTAAATTTCCCATTTAGGTTGACTTTAAGGATTTAAACACATTGGTTTGGATTAATTTTTTTTTTAATATCGATATCCTCAATGAAGTTTAACCGACTGTAGTGTTTAGGAGGTATGTTAAATAGTAATTTGGAATTTGAATTAGGACTAAAATTGAGATTAGTATTTTTTAGATGGTTCATTGTCAAAAGCCACATGACATGGTTCTAGTGAGATATTCCTATATTCTAGATTGTAATGGTCTTCAAAATCTGCCTATATATGAGGAATCCCAAGAGGCACAATTGAGCGTATAAAATCTACTCTTTGAGAGTTTGTCTAATTGGTCTTTAGTGTTCTTGAGAAATGAGTTTAATGCAACTCCAATAAAAAAATTGGCATCCCTTATGTTAAATTTTATTTCATGAATGGAGGAATAGTGAATTTATAATTTATGTTTGACTGTAAGTAAACAGATGATTATAGTCTTTTAAATTTTGTTTTATGAATAAGATTAATGTAATAATGGTTGATAAGAGCTATAATAATATGTTTAATTATGTTTACTTCTTTGTTATAATCTTCATGAGAGAGGGATATATTTAAAAAGCGATTAGTGTAGAAATGAAGAGCTGCCATTTTGTGTTGTGATGGGTGGATGGAAAGGTTAGATGGTACGTTTGTGTAAGTTTTCTATATATTGAAAAATTCAATCTATTTAAATTTCGCTTAATAGTTAGATCAAGAAAATGTATACCGTTATCGGTTTCCAACACTGGAGTGTAATACTATGTTAGGGTGAATACAATTGAGCATTTGCCATAGTAAAAGAGTTGAACAAATTTGAGGTAATGAGAGCGGAGCTATCATCCAAAAGACAGGTTTTCACCTTGTTGTAATCTGTGTATAAAAGAACACCAAACCAAAATTAAAAATACACAATTCCAGGTATTTTAGCAGAGGAACCATAATTTAAAAAAAGTTAGCGAGTGTGCTTGTTCTCGAGACACTGATATTGTAAACATATCGTATATCGACATTCATAAATATTTGAACAGCCCTCGTAAAGAGTATATTTCGTCTTCGTGACGCCTGCATATAGGCAACCCCTTATTTGGAATGAGTTGGCGTTAGAAAGAACACGTTTTACAAGTAAGTGCTGAAGTAGCTGCGCACTAATCACTGCGCATGGTTATGATGTCACATCCGTGTTTCAGGCTTCCGTCATTTTCCCGAGATTTACCCTCATACCGCAGCGTATGTCTACACATCAAAAACCGTTAAAAAAGTGCTTTAATATTAATAAGATGGATGTGTTGCTTCAGATTCTATTAATTTTAATAAACCTTGTTCTCTTCGCTAAAAACTGAAACAAATAAGGTACACTTAAAAATTAACTAAATATTAAAAAACTCTGTCTTCCCAAGCACATACTACTAAATTGTAGAGTAGATATATACCACGTTAAATTGCTGCGATCATTTACCTAGTAACACCTCCATATGACCATAACCTAACGTACCAGTAATTAAACGATATGACGATATTCCTTTCATCTTATCACAGTCGATTCAAAACTTGACACAGTGCACGCACTTCTTACTGTTTTAATTGCATTTACTAACCATTTTCCCTTTTAGATTTCTGAATTTTGACAACGGGATCATATTGGTCCCTCGAAGCATGGAGTATTTTTGGGTTCTTGTAGGTTTTTCAGTTTCGTTATTGTCACTAAATTCAATTGTGCTATTTATACCCTGGGGCATTTAACCATTCCGGTAGAGGATTCGTAGGTAGGAGATTTATCCTCATACTGCTTCGTAAGATGTCTACACATCAAATAAAGTTAAAAAAGTGCTTTAACATTAATAAGATGAATGTGTTGCTTCAGATTCTGTTAATTTTAATAAACCTTGGTGCCTTGGCTAAAAACTGAATCTAATAAGGTATACTTAAAAAATAACTAAATCTTAAAAATCTCATTGAGGTCTTCCCAAGCAAGTAATACCAAATTGTACAGTAGATATATAACACATCAAATCGCAGCGATTATTTACCTAATAACACCTCCATATCACACTAACCTAACGGACCAGTAATTAACCGATATGACGTTATTCTTGTCATCTTATCAAAGTCGATTCAAAACTTGACACAGTGCACGAATGTTTTACTGTTTTAATTGCATATACTAACCATTTTCACTTTTAAATTTCTGAATTTTGACAACGGCAGCATATTTGTCCCTCGAAACGTGGAGCATTTTCGAGTTCTTGTAGGTTTCTCAGCTTCGTTCGAGTCACTAAATTCAATTGTGCTATTTATACCCCGGGGCATTTAAATATTCCGGTATAGGATTCGGCACTAGTGTAAATTTCATTGGTCGATTTGGATTGGCTGAGGGCGTGGCCAAATTTGAAATGCTAGTTTACCCATGTCTTTATGGGGCAAAGAATTGCTTTCAAGTGCTCTGGTGATGCAGTGGTCATATGCTCTGCCTGTATTACAGCGCGGGCGGCGCGGCGGCCCGGTTTCGATTCCTGTGGGTGTTTATTTTTAATTTTTAAGTTTATGTTTGTAAAAAGTTTTTTCTTTATTTTGGGCATTCCTTGGGTTCATTTTGGTTAGTTGTGAAGTGATATATTAGACATTCTAAAATAGTAAACAAACGTTGCGATTATGCAGGTCAATAACAAAAAAATATATTTTTCTACCTTTGAATATAAAATGGACAGGAAGGAGTACAAAAGGTATTTGCCTATTACAAAAATTGCGACGGAAACGGCCATATTCACGTTCCTAATTATGTCATATCAAAGTCATTTCCACGTTTTACTGTCATAATCGCCGGAACGTCGTGCATTTACGAAATCGAAAAATGGTTAGTTGTGCTGCTTGCGGCTGTACTGAAACGATTGAAAATAAAAATTTAGGAACAACATTTCATAGGTAAGTACTCTTTGTTATTAATTAGTTAAACCTAAATAATTTTTTTCGATTTTTAATTATGTCACTGTCATTATATCACAATCAACACCATGGGCGTAACAAGGGCGTAACGCGAAACAAATTCAGATTTCCATTTACTTATTTTATTATTTTATTATATTGTTTGAATTGTTATTAGAAATGATTAATATTTAGCATGTTGATTAAAATAGTAATCAACTAAAATGATCTATGTTCGCCATTCTTATTTATAATTATTGTACCTACTCAATACATAAAAATCGTTTTATAAGGTCGAAGCAATAATTATTATTATTTTGATCTTTTAGGTTTCCCAAAGATAGACGCAGAGCTTTTTGGATTAACTTCGTAAAAAAAAACCAGAGTGGATTCCAAAAGCCCACAGTGTACTTTGCTCCCACCATTTTGCTTAAGAGTGGTTTGATCGAAGTTCTAAATTCAAAGTAAGGTTGTTTCCAACTGCTCTCCCTACAATTGAAGTCGCCAAATTGAAATATGTAAGCACTTTTATACCTAATATCTGATGTAGCAAATCTAGTAGGTAAGTACCATCAGTTAACACAAGGTTTAAAATTTAACATGTAAAATCTTCTGGTGCATGAAAGGGTGCATATACAGGGTGTCCAAGATAAGGATGAACAGCATGGAGATATTGGAAACCGTAAAAGATACGAGATCGGTTAAATTAGAAAAAAGTTGCGTAATTTAGAGGTCTATAATATGATATTGACAAATTTCCAAAATTCCGCTTATTTCCGAAATAATTCAGAAAAATACGACATCTATCGATATCGTTTTTATTTTTTTCTGTTTATTTGAAAAGATATAAAAAAATAAGACACTTTCTCATTGCCACTTTTCTAACTGCTCTACAAGATAGCGGTAGCAAATTTTCAATGCGACGCGACGTTTCGTTTTGAAGTAATCATCATCAACTCCCTGTACGTGATAGCATTTTTAATTACGAATTTAACGATGTATGACTCAACATGTTTTATCTTGATTTTCTTCACAAAAAATGCATTTTACACAATTTCGAACATTCTGGCTTAGTAGGCGGTGAAATATTACAACAAAAACATAAAATATTTTCATTTCTGACAATCGAATTTCTATTGGCATTTTATTGATAAATTTGGTTTCGTCTAATTTTATTTGGAGAACGAGAACAAAAAAAAATAAATGATGTTTCATTCATCATTACTTAGTTTTAGTTCTTAACAAATTCGATCCTTTTATGATTTTTACTTAAAATAAATTGAATATTCCACCCTTTTCTTCAAATTGTTTAAGTGATGTTTTTGGGTTTTTAACATAGAATGTAACATTTCAAATTACGGATCTTTATTG
Source organism: Pissodes strobi (assembly GCA_016904865.1). Classification (NCBI taxonomy): domain Eukaryota; kingdom Metazoa; phylum Arthropoda; class Insecta; order Coleoptera; family Curculionidae; genus Pissodes; species Pissodes strobi. Next base: position 581,052 of record MU182085.1, read on the forward strand.
GAATGTTTTTCACCACGTTATCGTAGGTTGTATAAATGAATCACATTTTTTACACTGAATAGCAAACTGGTAGAACCATCTCACTTTATTACAATGCAAACAAAATAATAAAAATAAGAACAACAATAATTATCGCAATAAAAACACATGAGAAAAAAAAATAATATCGACTGAAGAGAGACGTCGCAATGTATAAAAACATTTTATTTTGATTGCAGGTAAATACTTTTAATCCTGTTCAGACTCGAGTAGTAGCAAAGTATATGTAAACTAGTAAATTCACTCAGCGGTAAATCCTTTGATGTAATTCAGCCACATTCTTTTATATCAAGTGACAACTGGAGATGACCGATGCGCTGCGTAAGTGTCCGATTGATCCGCGTGGCTTTCTCTAGTCAAAGATGTATTCAGGAGATTGTATGGACTCGTACCGAAAGACGTACTGAATGACGGCCGTGTGAAAAATCAAGTGAACCTGAGCAAAGTTGTAAACATATTTTTTCTTCAAACGTCAGTAAATCCGTCATTACTCGACTGTGTAGGCGGCCGTGAAGTTTCGTTTTTCCTCCGCCGGAGCTTTACTTTTCACTTTTCCGCCGCCGGAGGTAAAAGTGTTGTCATAGCAACATAGATACAATACAAACAAACAATAAAATAAGCGTCAACAACTCAAGAGTTATTAAACTAAAATTTGTATTTATCACTCAATTTGTGACTGCATTTCTAAAAATCACTAATTTAGGAATAAATTGGTTATTATTTAATCGAACTTACTCAATAACTGCTTATCAATACGGAATTAAAATGCAATCCAAGACGCAATTTTAAAAATATAATTATTGTTGACAGTGTCCACTGACAGCTTTATGTTTCATTACTATAGCAACAACCTGTGCCTATTCACCGACACCGCACTGGTCTAAGCCGCCTTGCGAACCCACTTATCTTTAATAATAATTATTATTACTATTAAAAAGAGACGTTTTTGCATTAATTTGTCGACATTTGAAGAAAAAACAGCATATTTTATTTGGAGGAAAAGTTACTTTTCATGGCTTGCTCTCTATTACCAGCCTCACTCCGTTCGGCTGTTAAACACGTGCGCGCAATGGAAAGTATTACTTTTCCTCCATATAAAATAATATCCTATTCATAGAAAGAGATTGAAAAAAAAATTGCTATACGTTTGTCATTTTTAGGTGATACCACTGTTGCTATCTCAGAATCTAACAAGAATTTAACAAGACTGCAAATTGATCTTGAAAATGCATCAATAATGGCATCTTTCTAATTTAATCAACTTTGTAGCTTTGACCGTTTCAAAGATATCAATAATAGTGGAATTACCTAAAATTTATTTAAAAATATATAATAATATAATTCTTCGGAATCTCATTTTTACTACACTTTTTTGGTTTCATGAAAGTGATTTTTCAAGGCCACGTTATGACATGGTTTATGTTTTCGTCTCGCGTTGCGGCATTTTTGTATCGTTGATTGGACGACTAACTAAAACTAACCAAATTTATCAAAATTGATTGTACCGTATCGGCACCGGCACCGGTTCAAATGACTACAATAAGTTGAGACTAAGTGAAACTAACCAAAACTTGATTCGACGATTAACCAAAACTAACAAAATCTATTAAAATTGATTATAACGTATCGTAACGGGTTCAAATTACTAAAATAAGTTGATACTAACTGAAACTAACCGAAAGTTGATTGGAGGACTAACCCAAACTAACCAAATCTATTAAAATTGATTATAACGTATCGGAACAGATTCAAATAATTAAAATAAGATGGGACTAAATGAAACTAACCGAAAGTTGTTGACGAATAACCCAAACTAACCAAATCTGTTAAAATTGATTTTAATGTATTCTGAAAAGCTTGAAATGACTAAAATAAGTTGAGAATTAGTGTAGCTAACCGAGAGTTGATTGAACTACTAACCCAAACTAACCAAATCTATCAAAATTGATTATAACGTATCGGATGACTAAAAGAATTTAAGACTAAATGAAACTAACCGAAAGTTTATTGGAAAACTAACTTAAACTAAAAAAATCTATTAAAATTATTTATAACGCATCGGAACCGCATTAAATCACTAAAATAAGTTGGGAATAAGTGAAACTAAACGAAAGTTGAATCGACAACTAACCCAAACTAACCAAATCTATTAAAATTGATTATAACGCATCGGAATCGGTTCAACTGATTGAAATAGTTAAGACTAAGTGAAACAAACCGAAAGTTGAATCGAGGACTAATCTAAACTAACCAAATCTATTAAAATTGATTATAATGTATCGGAACCGCATTAAATGACTAAAATAACTTAATAATAAGTGAAACTAACCGAAAGTTGGATCGACGACTAACTCAAACTAACCAAATTTATTAATATTGATTATAACATTTTGGAACCGCTTTAAATGATTGAAATAAGTTGAGAAAAAGTGAAACTATCCGAAAGTTGAATCGACGACTAGACCAAAGTAACCAAATCTACTAAAATTGATTATAAAGTATCTGAACCGGTTCTAATGACTAAAATAGGTTGAAACTAAGTGAAACTAACCAAAAGTTGATTGAACGACTAACCGGATTAAGTTGGTTAGTTCGGGTTAATCGTCGATTCAACTTTCGGTTAGCTTCACTTAATCTCAACATATTTCAATCATATGAACCGGTTCTAAGACGTTATAATCAATTCTAATAGATGTTATTAGTTGGGTTAGTCGCCAAATCAACTTTCGGTTATTTTCTCTTAGCCTTGACTTATTTTAGATATTTGAACCGGTTCCGATACGTTATAAACAATTTTAATAGATTTAGTTACTTTGGATTAGCCATCCGATCAACTTGCATTAAACTTCACGTAGTTTCAACTTAATTTAGTCATTTGAACCGGTTGGGATACGTTATAATCAATTTTAATAGGTTTGGTTTGCTTGGGTGAGTTGTTGATTCATCTTTCGGTTAGTTTCACTTATTCTCAACTTATTTTAGTTATTTAAAGCGGTTCCGATACGTTATAATAAATCCTAATAGATTTGGTTAGTTTGGGTTAGTCGTCCAATCAACTTACGATTAGCTTCACATAGTTTCAATTTATTTTAGTCATTTGAACCGGTGCCGATACGTTATAATAAATTTCAATAAATTTGGTTAGTTTGGGTTAGTTTGGGGACGACTACAATCAACTTTCGACTAGCTTCACTTAGTTTCAATTTATTTTAGTCATTTGAACCAGTTTCGATACGTTATAATCTATTTTAATAGGTTTGGTTCGTTTGGATTAGTCGTTGATTCATCTTTTGGTTAGTTTCACTTATTCTCAACTTATTTTAGTCATTTAAAGCGGTTTCGATACGTTATAATAAATTTGGTTAGTTTCGGTTAGTTTGGGGGCGACTACAAGCATCTTTCGACTAGCTTCACTTAGTTTCGACTTATTTTAGTATTTGAACCTGTTCCGATACGTTATAATCAATTTTAATAGATTTGATTATATTGGATTAGTCGTCGATTCAACTCTCGGTTAGTTTCACTTAGTCTTAACTTATTTTATTCATATGAACCAGTTCCGATACGTTATAATCAATTTTACTAGATTTGGCTGGTTTAAGTTAGTCGTCTATTCAACTTTCGGTTTGTTTCACTTAGTCTCAACTTATTTTAATCATTTGAACCAGTTCCGAGACGTTATAACCAATTTTAATAGATTTGGTTAGTTTGGGTTAGTCGTCGATTCAACTATCGGTTGGCGTCAGTTATTCTCAACTTATGCTAGTCATATAAAGCGGTTCCGACACGTTATAATGATTTTATTACATTTGGTTAGTTTGGGTTAGTCGTCGATTGAACTTTCGGTTAGTTTCACATAGTCTCAACTTATTTTAATCATTTGAACCGTTTCCGTTACGTTATATTCAATCCAATCAACGTTCGGTTAGTTTCACTTACTTTCAACTTATTTTAGTCATCTGAATCGATTTCGATACATTATAATCAATTTTAATAGATTTGGATAGTTTGGGTTAGTCGTCGATTCAACTGTCGGTTGGTGTGAGTTATTCTCAACTTATGCTAGTCATATAAAGCGTTTCCGATGCGTTATAATGATTTTATTACATTTGGTTAGTTTGGGTTAGTCGTCGATTGAACCTTCGGTTAGTTTCACATAGTCTCAACTTATTTTAATCATTTGAACCGATTCCGTTACGTTATATTCAATTTTAATAGATTTGGTTAGTTTGGGTTATTGTTCAATTAAGTTTCGGTTAGTTTCACTTATTCTCAACTTATCTTAGCCATTTGAAACGGTTACAATACCGACGTCATTATCAATTCTAATAGATGTGGTTAGTTTGGGTTAGTCGTCGATTCAACTTTCACTTACTTTCACTTATTCTCAACTTATTTTAGTCATTTAAAGCGGTTCCGATACGTTATAATCAATTTCAATAGATTTGGTTAGTTTGGGTTAATCGTCGATTCAACTTTTGATTAGTTTCACTTTGTCTCAACTTATTTTAGTCATTTGAATCGGTTCTGATACGTTATAATCAATCTTAATGGATTTGGTTAATTTGGGTTAGTCATCCAAACAACATTCGTCTAGTTTCATTTAGTCTAAACTTATTTTAGTTATTTGAACCGGTTCCGATATCTTATAATCAATTTTAATAAATTTAGTTAGTTTGGGTTAGTCGTCGGATCAACTTTGGGTTAGTTTGGGTTAGTCGTCCAAACAGCTTTCGGCTAGTTTCACTTAGTCTCAACCTATTTTAGTTATTTGAACTGGTTCCGATAAGTTATAATTAATTTTAATAGATTTGGTTAGTTTGAGTTTGTCGTCGAATCAACTTTGGGTTAGTTTCACTTAGTCTCAACTTATTTTAGTTATTTGAACCGGTTCCGATACGTTATAATCAATTTTGATAGATTTGGTTAGTTTGGGTTAGTCGTCGATTTAACTTTCGGTTAGCTTCACTTATTCTCAACTTATTTTAGTCATTTGAAGCGGTTCTGATACGATATAATCCATTTTAGTAGATTTGGTTAGTTTGGGTTAGTCGTGGATTAAACTTTGGGTCAGTTTCACAGGGCCAAAATATATTTAATATTTACAAAGCATTCCATTATCGTTATATAATATGTACTTATAAAAAAAAATCTGACACCTAGACGATTTTTCCGGTCTTGTCGCCTCCTTCACCTAATTTTATTAACATATCTATTCACTAATCCGACTATAGATTTTTCCTATTTGCCTTTGTATTTTTCATTGCTTCGTATATATTTCCACCGAAGTCCGAATAAAATATTAAAATAGAAATAAAATTAAGGATTTTCACAAATCCGACTCTGTTCTGAACACTCTGCCTACATACGAACGCTCCACATGCTGCCAACAATCTGCGGATTTTCGGCGGCTGGCAGAAAATATTTGGGGGAGGGGAGCTACTTGTTTGCATATACTTTGGTAGTAGTAAATGAGAAATTATTGATGCATGATCGTGAAAATATATCACAAGAAAGAAATCTGCTCCAGGCACCTGGATCATCCCCAGGAACACATGATATGGGTTTCGTTCCATTGCCAGAAGACCCTCCTCGCAAAAAAAAATTGGAAAGGAAAATCGAAGAATTTCTCGAAAGGAAAAAAGCCGCAAAATTCGAAATTTCCAAAAGATAACATGGCGACAAAAGAAACAAATATCATCATTGAAGTCAATGACATCAGAGTTGAAAAACAAAAATTTTATGTTATAAGAGCACGAAAATATTACCTTAGAACATTTTGGGGCAAATAATGAACTTTTTCGCAAAACACATAATAAATCGGTAAAGAAAGTATTCGGTCATTCGGTAAGGGCTTTTGCTGTAACGTTACACTTTTTTCCCCAGAAAGCCTATAACTATATGAGAGGAAAATTCCATAACAGCTTACCTCATCCCAAGACGTTAGCAAACTGGTATTCTTCAGTGGCTGCCAAACCAGGCTTCACTTCTGAAGCTTTTTCTTTTTTAAAATCAAAAGTACAGCATTCAGATAAAACTTTAATTTGCTCCCTCATTTTTGATGAAACTGCTATTAGAAAGCATTTGGAATATGTTGGTGGTAGATATTATGGGTACATAGATTTTGGAAATGAACTATATGGAGATTGCCTGGAATTAGCTAAGCTCCCTCATTTTTGATGAAACTGCTATTAGAAAGCATTTGGAATATGTTGGTGGTAGATATTATGGGTACATAGATTTTGGAAATGAACTATATGGGGATTGCCTAGAATTAGCTAAGGAAGCATTGGTTTTCATGCTTGTGTGCATAAATGAGGCGTGGAAAGTGCCATTGGGTTATTTTTTTTATTTCAAGTCTTAACAGCCAACAAAAAGTTTCTCTAACCAAACAGGTTCTAACGTTACTTAAAGAAATTTGAATTGTTGTTACTAATATTACATTTGATGGATGTGCACTCAACTTCGGTATATGTAATTTAATGAACTGTCATTTTAATAAAATGAACATAAAAGTTGACTTCACATTTGATAATTCAAAATATTTTTTGTTGTCAGATCCAGCGCACATCATAAAACTAGTTAGACACTGTTTTGGGGAAAAGAAAAAGTTCATAGATATCAATGGAGAATGCATTGATTTTAGTTTTTTAGAAAAATTAAATGAATTGCAAGAAAGTGAACTGCTTCATTTGGGGAATAAAATGAGAAGGCAACATATTCACTTTTTAAAACAAAAAATGAAGGTCAAATTGGCCACTCAATTATTAAGTCATTCTGTATCAGAAGCTCTTTTGTGTTGTAGAGATCAATTACAATTGAAGAACTGTGGTCCAACGCTGCAGTTTCTTTTATTCATGAATGATTCGTTTGATATTTTAAATTCCCGTAAAGTTAATGATTTCGATTTCAAAAAGGCTGCATGCCCAATTAATATAGAAAAAATTAAATCGTTTTTTTACAAAATTTCACAATTATCTTATTCATTTAAAATTTGCTGATGGCACTCTTGTTTTAAGCTCTCAAAGAAGATCAGGTTTTGTTGGCTTGTTAATGGGCATTACATCTTTATTAGGCATCTATGAGGAACATGTTGTCAAAGGAACTTTAAAATGTATTCCCATGTATAAACTTAATCAAGACCACATTGAGTTGTTCTTTGGAACTATCCGATCTCAAGGCGGATACAATAATAACCCCACTTGCAGGCAGTTCACTGCAGCATATAAAAAAATACTAATTCATGCTGAAGTTAGAGCAGGAGGTGGAGGTAATTGTATCCCTCTTGAGGAAATTAACGTCTTAAATGTAAGTTCACGAACCAAACCACCAGAGGAGATAATTAATGAGTCTATATTAAATCGAATAATAGATCTAGACAATACTGAAGATCCAGCACCATCTATTTTTTTTGCAAGATCACGACTACGCTTTTAGTTATAATTCCTTGTCCCCATATAGCTCGCAAGTCATTACTTATATTGCAGGTTTTGTTAGTTTTAAACTTGGACGTAAACTGCAGTGCGAACAGTGTATTTGTCAGCTCTATGGAGATAAAGAGAGTTTTTTGGATTCACTGATTTATCAGAAATCAAGGGGAGGTCTGAGTTATCTAGGTACTGATGTAATCACTATTCGTATGCAATCTGAAAGATTTTTGAGGATACAACAAACCGTTCATAAGTTTAAAATTGAAAAGGATGTTGTGTCATTAAAAGTTCTGAAATATTTTGTTCAAAGAAATATATTTTCGAATATGTTGTTACACGATGTTAATCCAATTGAAAGCCATAGGGTTTTATTAATTAAGTCAGTTTGTAATTGCTATCTTACTACTCGTATTAACTATATTAATAAGACTGCTGTAAATGAAGAAAAAGTCAGAAACCTGTATACAAAATTAATCTTATTTGAGGGCTAATAATGGTTATATTATATCTAGCTAGAAAGCTAGAACAAAATTGATATGTTTACTGCATATGACAAGAACAGATCTGTTTATTTCACGTTGACTGCAATGAACGCTCTTTATTGACACCTTGCATAAAATATGTTTCCTACAATCGAGAATTTAATAAAAATTATCTAATTATGTAGTGTGAAACTGATGTTCATTTAACACTTTATAGGGTACCGAAAACCGGGAACCCATCAACTACTTGGCTTAGTATTTCATTGCTTTCTGAATTAAATTTTTATTTTTTCAAAAAATGTGCACTTTTATAATTTTAAGAGTTGAAAACTTTTTGGAACAAAAGTAATATATGGAAATATTTAGTACGTCATAATAAACGATAAATAACTTTCACGTATTAAGGAGGCATTGAAAACTTTAAAATTATCATATCCGTCATATACCTAATTTAATTTCTATTTGGATAAAATGCAGAGTTAATAAATTAAATAAATTCTGTACATGAGGTACATGACTAATATTTTGTCAAAAAGTACATATTATACATTTTTCAATTTAAACGTAGAAGAATCCTTGTTTATAGCTCATACTTGCAATGTGGTTTCTATAATATACCTACCTAAGTATTGGAATACCTAAAATGTTTGTTTTTCTTATTGTAATGTGTATAACAAACCTTATTGTTATTTTTAAGTTTATTTAGTGATAACTAATTCAATCGGCCATTTCGAAAAAGAGCTAAGTCCATATTTCGGCTAAAATGAGATTTCGTCGCCCCATAATGGTTTTTGCATTAAAATGTATCCGTCCACGCGAAAAGAGAGTATTTGTAGTAGTATATTTTAATGAAAAAATCATCATGAGGTAGCGAAATTTCATTTTAGCCCAAATATGGACTTAGCTTGTTTTCAAAATGACCGACAAAGTCTGGAGCTGATCAATGACAGTTTGTGACAAGAGGGGCTGCATTGTATTGGCTGGCAG
>MU182085.1:589999-641100 GCA_016904865.1 Pissodes strobi
AATAATTATTGTTGACAGTGTCCACTGACAGCTTTATGTTACATTACTATAGCAACAACCTGTGCCTATTCACCGACACCGCGCCGGTCTAAGCCGTCTTGCAAACCCACTTTTCTTTAATAATAATTATTATTACTAGTAAAAAGAGATGTTTTTGCATTAATATGTCGACATTTGAAGAAAAAACAGCATATTTTATTTGGAGGAAATAGTTATTTGTGTATTTAGAGCGCAAAGTAACGGATTGCCGCTTGAGAAAGAATGTTACTGCGCGACGCATACCGGAGCGCAGTAATCTTTTGAAAACGGCAATCTTACTTTGCGCTCGAAAAACACACAAAACTTTTTCTACAGACGCATTTTTTTAAATTAAATGCACATTTTTCTCTATACTTATTCTGAAATTTGCAAATGACTGTCAGTTTTGACATATTACGTTCGGGCTTCGGGCATATTTAGAACAGGAGTGCCAGCAACAAACTGTAACAAACGCATGACTGTCATTTATTTATCTTCGGTTTCCATGACCATTCAGCACACTAGACGGAAAAAGTGAGAATTTCCTTTTCCATGTTCGCGCTAGAGCGCAAAATAAGGATCCGCGGCATTCGTTGATTTTGCGATTTCATTTCAATTTAGTAATTAGTTATTTTGTGCGCGGCTGTAGAAAAAGTTACTTTTCCTCCATATAATTATTATTTTATATGGAGGAAAAGTGATACTTTTCATGGCGCGCTCGTGTTTAACAACCGAACGAAGTGAGGCTGGTAATAGAGAGCAAGCCATGAAAAGTAACTTTTCCTCCAAATAAAATATGCTGTTTTTTCTTCAAATGTCGACAAATTAATGCAAAAACATCTCTTTTTAATAGTAATAATAATAATTATTATTATTAAAGATAAGTGGGTTCGCAAGGGGGCTTAGACAGGTTGTTGCTATAGTAATGTAACATAAAGCTGTCAGTGGACACTGTCAACAATAATTATATTTTTAAAATTGCGTCTCCGATTGCGTTTTAATTCCGTATTGATAAGCAGTTATTGGGTAAGTTCGATTAAATAATAACCAATTTGTTCCTAAATTAGTGATTTTTAGAAATGCAGTGCACAAATTGAGTGATAAATACAAATTTTAGATTAATAAATCTCGAGTTGTTGGCACTTATTTTGTTGTTGGTTTGTATCTATGTTGCTATGACAACACTTTCACCTCCGCCGCCGGCGGAAAAGTGAAAAGTAAAGCTACGGCGGAGGAAAAACGAAACTTCACAGCCGCCTACACAGTCAAGTAATGACGGATTTACTGACGTTTGAAGAAAAAATAATGTACTATTGAATTAGTAAGCAAACGTCAAACTTGCAAGACAAGCAAGGCACAGGTATCTAATAGTTATCAAGCATCGCTACAGAAATGTGTTGGGATGCTTTGAATAGGCAGCTAGTTTGATGTATTTGTGACAAGTAAGGTCAGAATAAATAAAATAATTTTACTTAAAATTAGACTATTGACGCTAAAATTTATTAGATTAATTTTGTAGGCTGCATCGCTATATAATTTTAACCCAATCTGTGATTTTTTAATATCCTTAATTCTTGAAGAATAGATACCTACTTAGGTAGTCTATAACAACAGTTCCCTAGATAACCAGGCAAGTTTTCACATTTTTATAGTTAAAACGTAAATCACTGAATAACCTTTTTAAATCGACATAAACGATAATATTAACACACACCACAGCAACAATACACAAAACGAAAGCATTATAAAAGGCTCTGAATCCAATCGCACGTGTTTGTAACTCGTGATAATACCTCGCATTCAGTTTTATGTACGTTAATATCAATTTCGTAAAGTAACATTGGCTTGCGTTTTTTGATATTTGAAAACCTTTTACGGCTATAGATAGATGATGAATATTTGAATGCTTTTTGTAGTTAAATTGGATATTGTCTATAGAAAACAATAATAGTACTTAGTAGTTTCATTAAGTAAGCACTACATGCAACTCATAAATTATTGCCGGGTATTATAAATATTAACATAAATCAAAATAAAGGTCTTATGTATCCTTAAATATGCATAATTTCATTCAGTAAATATTTACAACAACAACTATTTTTAATACAATTTTAGTCATAGTAATTATTCTAGGAATAGGTAGGTATTCGAACTAGAAGAAACCAGTTCGAATAAGGTCCTATTCCTAGAATAGGGCGCTGAGAATGTAAAAGGCAAAATATTTTTTCTACAGCCGCGCGCAAAATAACTAATTATTAAATTGAACTGAAATCGCAAAATCGACGAATGCCGTGGATCCTTATTTTGCGCTCTAGCGCGAACATGGAAAGGAAAATTCTCACTTTTTCCGTCTAGCCTGCTATGAATGGTCATGGAAACCGAAGATAAATAAATGATAGTCGTGCGTTTGTTAGTTTGTTGCTGGCACTCCTATTCTCTCTATTCTATTTCGAAAGATTACTGCGCTCCGCTGCGCGTCGCGTAGTAACATTCTTTCTCAAGCGGCAATCCGTTACTTTGCGCTCTAAATACATAAATAACTATATCTACAGCCGCGCGCAAAATAACTAATTTCTAAATTCAAATGAAATCGCAAAATCGACGAATGCAGCGGATCCTTATTTTGTGCTCTAGCGCGAACATGGAAAAAGAAATTCTCACTTTTTCCGTCGAGTGTGCTATGAATGGTCATGGAAACCGAAGATAAATAAATGACAGTCGTGCGTTTGTTGCAGTTTGTTGCTGGCACTCCTATTCTAAATATGCCCGCAACTCGAATATAATAGGTTTAATCTAGCAGCGATTTCAAACCAAATCCAAGCCATCCGGAGTTTGCGCATAGCGATTTAAGTGTCACTTATATTGCAATGCGCAAACTCTGGATGGCTTGGTTTTGGTTTGAAATCGCTGCTAGGACAAACCTTATATGTCAACACTGACAGTCATTTGCAAAATTCAGAAAAATGTGCATTTAGTTTTAAAAAATGCGGCTGTAGAAAAAGTTCTGTGTGCTTTTCGAGCGCAAAGTAAGATTGCCGTTTTCGAAAGATTATATTCTTTCTCAAGCGGCAATCAGTTCCTTTGCGCTTTAACTACACAAATAACTATTTAAAGCAACAAAAATTGAATTCCTCTTTCATACCAGATAATAACTTTTCCGGGTCTTATCGAAGTTCTGGTTCTGATTGGTTCGAAGTATCATCCAGGAACTATCCCTAACAATACATCTTAAAATAAATCTTGTAACATATTGATAAGATTATTAAATGTCCAGGTTTGAACAATTATCAAAAATTATATAAAGATAATTAGCAGCCTTTCCATAAATATTTGAAATTTATTTAATAACTCTGCAATATTGCAAATTAAAAGGAAATCTCTGTGATGATTTTAACAATTAGAATAATTTCCAGCACTTATATATGTGTTTTTCTTTTTAAATAAAAATAAAAGTTCTCTCATTGAAAATTAGTGCACAAGTAGCTTCAACACAAGAGCTGAATATCAAAGCTACCATATAGGTATGGGTGGAGTTAATTTTGTGTTTATTTTTAATTTAAAGGTATTACTGCAAAGAACCTTTAGCTGGTCATCATTGTTGCTTAGAAAAATATATAGAAAAAATAGTTTTGCCCTGACTCATAATAAATTTATACATCACGGTACGTCACAACATGCATGCGGAAAGTCTTCGTAATATTTAACTTACTTTTGTACACTTGCATCTAGCCGGACCATGCAAGATTCTAACATTCGAACCGAACGTAATGCCGCGCATGCGTGTTTTTTATTTTTATGATCATTTTGCCGCGTCCTGTAATTTTGAGGTTAGATTTGGAATATATTCGCGGAAACACATGCAAGTTGCTGTATATCCACTATAATACGGCTTTTAACAAAAATTTTTTTATCATTAAATTAATATTTCACTTCACGCATGGTCCTTCGTTCGCTTCGCTCGCTACGAGGGCTCAACGAATGGGAACTAACCAAAATTAACTTAAGGCATACCTACTCAAAATCAGGAATTTTAATTTTTTAAAAGTTCAGTACGAAAATCTAATCCTACACATAACACAAACAATTATTTACAGGTAGTATTTGTACTTAAATCCAATCGGGGAGCATCAGTACGATATATACTAAAATATAAAATACGCATGCGCAAGATTATGTTAGGTTCGAAGTTGGAATGTTTATGTTCGAATATTGAAATCTTGCACGGTCCGGCTAGATGCAAGTCTTTTGTAGTTGCTTGGGCGTATGCCGTATTAAAGTCGTTGACCTATTACTTAGAAGGCGATCAGACATGCGCTAGCACTGACACCCAACAAAGATGCTAGTTTATATTACCACAGCTTACACACATGTGTATAAGCGGTGATATTACATTCAGTTCCTGCCACATAATATCCCCCCTTAGAAGAAACTGTCAAACGTTCAACAATGGGACTGATAGAAGCGCCATCTGTCGACTGACCGCATAACTAAACTACGTTGCGTATGGCAGACGCCATAATTTAAAATTAAGTTCATTTTTAAGTTTCTGATGACACATTTTTACTTTAATAGTTAGCAAATATGTAAGAGCATTAGCGTTTTCGACAAAGACTAAAATGGTAAAATTGCAAGTCATACATATTAGCAATTAAAGTAAAAACTGCCATACAGAAACAGTGCTATAAAAAATTAAAAGAAAAACATGTTTCAAAAGTTTATTGTCAAAAGTAGTATTAAAATATAATGTACCTACAATACAATTTTACAAATATTTGTATATACATACATACATATATTTATTACTACTAAAACAGTTTTATCCACAATACTGAAACAAAACTTTTACACTCGACGCGCGTTGCCAGAAATAAATAAATAAAATAAAAATATTATGAATTAATTTTAAATTTTTAATTGTTATTCTATGACTATTATCAAAAGCATGCTCGGCAACACTCGATTTTTCTGTTCTAGCATACTTTAAGTGAGCTATGTATTCTTTGAATCTCATTTGTATACATATTTTCTAGTTTGCCCTACATATTTTTGGTTATAATCCATATAGGTATCCAATTAGAGTCCTCGAGTATACTGAGGATTTATATGGTATCGAGACATATTTTGTATTTTCATCCTGATTAACGAAAGAAGTGGAATCATGAATAGTCTTTCTAAACACATGCCTATTAATTAGTCTATTTATTAAGTTAATATTGAAACCATTAACTTTTGCTATATTCTTAATTGACTCCTAACATCAAACGAGATTAAAATTTCACCTTCAATAAGGTTCGTACCTTTAATTTAGTTTATGAAATCTAAGAAATGTAGTACTCCTGAATTCTGTTACTTTTGGCACTTCAACTCTGAGACACCGTACAGTGAAAATATTGGAAAATTATTATATACCTTATTATTATATTATATTGTTACAGTAAAATTTTTTGGAGCAAAAGCGAAATGTTTTTCATATGATATATCCTTGGAATTAAGTAAAACAAATTGACTAATTAAAAAGATAAAACAGTACCAAGTTTTGTTAAATTTGAGTGCGTATACTGCTTTGCAGTTATAAAATTCATCATGGTCTCGATAGAAAGCAGGCGCAATCTTTTTAAGTACCAATAACAGAATTCATGATACAATAAAATGTTAAGTAAAACAAATATCACATATATAAATACAAAATGCAGTGATTTTCTATGTTATATAAGTACTGTGAATAAAATGCAAAGCAGTTGTATGAACCAATAAGTATTGTGACAATAAAAGCAAACCGAGGGTTTCGAAGCAACTCGGTTGTAGGATGCTGTTCTAGGACACTGTTGAATTCTAGTAATCACCAAAGTCATTTTAGCATAAATACGAGTACTTAACCAGTTAGTTTAGTAGAGATTTAGTTCAATGTTCAAGTCTTCTGATAGAAACACAGACAGTTTCACACTTGGGTACTCTTCGGCTGGTTCATTTGAATAGAAGAAGCACAAGTTTGTTCTTCCTTTTCCTTTCAACCATCCATCCTCAAGTTCATTAATTTTGAAATCAGCTTCATGTAGCGAAGTAAAAGATATTGCTTCATTTCATTGTAAGTAGTTGCTACATCCAAACTTTCAGCAATAGCCCTTTCCACTTCTCGACATCTGCGTTTAATGTGGACATTCTCGGAGGACATCCAGGTAGCTTACATGGAATCTCCCACAAGAAACCGTTACGAAATATAATTATAATATAATGTAACTTATAAAATAATTAAAATGAAAAACCGAGTGAAAAACATTTTTGTAAACAAAAAACAAATAGGTTGCGTAATGGCGTATGGCGTTTGGCGTTCTTATAAAATGGCGTTACCTTCTGTCTTCTGTCACTTGTCACGATGACTACAGACTACAGCACCCCTAGTGACTGACCGCAAAAGTGTTTTGATATTCCCACGAGTGCGCATTAAACTGAAATTTCTAAGGGGGGTTATTTTGTGGTTCTTGCTTAGCTTTAGTCTAGTGCGGAGTGCATGCTGTTCCTCGTGAAAATCGTTAAAATGTATTAATTAATGTAAATTAATTGTAGCGTTTCGATCATTTAACGAAACTTCAGATAGTGGCTAGACTAGGTAAAGTCTAACCTTTCAAGCCTTTAGTAAAAACTTGGGCAAGTGCTACGTACCCAATATTTGGTATTGCTAAAGACATACAGACAAATGCACATTAACTTCCAACGTACGAAGATTTTATGCAATTGTATTTAAGCGTTAGAATAGAATTAAAAGATGATGATAGTAAACAACTTGCAAGTGCTGCAGCTGCCACTATTGTTACTAGGAAAATAGAACATTATGGAAACGGGTCTCATCGCCAACTTATTTTGAAAGAATAATTATACCATAAAAATATGAAAATCTTATAAAACCCATAAAAGGAAAAATATCATTCTTTTTAAAAGTAAAGTAAGATAAGTTGAGAAAAGCCTATAAAAAAATGTTTGGTATATCTTCTTTTAATTTGCCTTGATTTGGAACGTTGCTCTTGCGGGAAAAAAATGAAAGGTCCGGAAGTAGAATGGCCTTGCCAGATTGAATATCTTGTTGAGAGGTGCAAATAGGAGGAACTGATAATATGTAAGACAAATGCAAATGAAATAAGAAGAAAATCTAATAGTTAAAAAATAGAGCCAACACCAAGAACAAGCGACATTCAAATAAAAGTAAAACCCTAAAAAACTTTATGCATATCAGTGACCAGTTCCTGTAAAACTTTGTCAGACAAATACCTTCTATTGACATACATCCGAAAAACTTCAACGGCTTAACCACAGCAGATGTGAGCCAGCTTAATCAACACGACAAGAATGGCGATCTTAACTGAAAGATTTTTATTAGATACAATTCATTTTGTCAACAATGTATAGACATTTCAAACAATATTGTCAATATCTTGTAGAACCACCTCGAACATTACGAGCCTCTTTATATCGTTATGTACTAAACTAAACTATTAATAATAAATGCTCGAGGAATATTTAACCAGTCCTCTCGTATTATAGCCACAGCGAGTTCATCCAGAGTTTGAGGAGGATTTTTACTCGGCCGCATTATAATTTTTAGGCGAGACCATATTCTAAGTGTTCCAATCTGGAGATTTTAAAGGTAAATTTAGTGCATTGATATTATTTGCGTCTAAAGACTGGATGTTGCTCTCCATGTTGATGCCAAACTAAGACTCATCCATCTGAATTAGTCAGATTAAAACGGGTTTCATCGAGCCAGTCTGACTGTTCTCGCATCCAACAATGATGCGCTCTCCCATGGCTTTGTAGGAGTTGACGATATTTCTCTCTTCTTCTAGCCCCAAATTAAACCCTTATATCAAGACCAGGAATAAGTTGCAATTTTTTGTATCTTAGATTATTCCTATTCAAAACCCTCCTAATATTTTAATCTGAAGCAACAATGCCGATGCCTCATTTTAGCTCCTCATTAAGACATCAGGAACTGCGTGTTATTCTTCTTATGATTAAATTGCATTCAGTATACGCTCATTATTTTTTCCTCTCTATCCCCACTGTAAATATAGAAAGTTGTTCCTGCTTCGTCAAACCTTTGGGTTAAACGATCAATCGAACTTTTGCATGCATTGAAAAGAATGGCTACATACTGAACCTTCATCCATTGCCTGCTAATGATACGCTCATTTTTACTTAAACGAGGCATTTAAAAAAGTAGGCCATTTAACATGAATCATTTAAATTGACAATACTGTATGTCACGCATTTTCAGTGGCAAGGATACTTATTGTTTTCGTAAATTCCTAATAAAATTCTCTCCCCTCAATCTCTAAAAGAGGAAGTTTTTATGGAAAGTAACAATATTACGAATTTTTCGAATAAGTGCAGTACGGCATTGGTTTTGGCACATCATGCGTTTAAAGAAATTAAGTTGATGGTGGTGGCTCGATCGCGAAACATCATAGATGAAATTTCAAGTTACCATGTTATAAAACGAAAAAAATATAAAACTATATTGTATCAAGAAAACCAACAGTTTTTGAAACAATCGATAAAAATATTTTTAAGCGATTTTGACAAATTACTCCGTATGTCAGAAACTAACATGCATTTTGCAACACTGTAAACGGATTTTTGAGTTGGCATCAAAAACGGCAACTTTTCTCTAATATAACTGACCTTGCAGCTCTTGCCATTTCGGAGATAGCAAATAGTGGCACTACCTGAATAAAACACCCTGTAGAGTGTTGAGCGCAAATTATAACCATTTTCCCTCTAAAAGTATGCTTAACTATACCTAATTAAAGCAATTTTCAAAAAAGTATTTCCCCATTAAAAAATGCATAACTCCGAAAATAGAACATATATCAAGCCTTAAGAAATTAAAACATTTGAGCACTCTACATCTTTTCTCAAAGAATAAATCTTTACACTCGTGAAACCTCATTCTTTTTACATTTACCCATAAGGAAAAAGATAATCAAGGGATCTTAGTAGACGTTGGACGTTTTATCTCATCATCATTTCAAATAGTTGTTAAGGTCTTACCAAATCCTTTTAATAATTTTTTGCTCAAAGTTCTTCGAATCTTCCGAAACTAACCAAGTTATCCTTCGCATCTCCGCCATCCCTCATTACACTTTGTAGTATACAACTTTTTCCCAATCGGTACAATTTTTAAAGAAGTTATCTAAAAACATGGTGATTCAGCCGACCCTGGCTAGCCGCTCAAGCTCATCGCCTTGATGCATCATTACAATTTTGTACCGGTCGGTGACAAGCAAGAATCCGTAAATCGGTTCTTTCTTTTGGTTTTAAGAAGAAAAATGCCTAGAAATCGTATTTCTAGTATAGTGAAGTGTTAGTGATACGTCTTGCTCGCAAAGGAGGCGAAAAAAGGGGGCAATATTCATCGGGAGAAGCGAATCAGGGGGTGAGTCCATATAAGATTATATGCCAAAATTTCAAATATACATAAATACCTGGTTATCTTAAATATATAAAAACAGAATCTCTTGTATAAAAGCAAACTAAATGTGTATAATACTAAACTGAGTATTATGAATAAATATGACACTTGTAACCCTTATTTTTTTACTTAATAAAATTGAAATGGAAAATACTCTCAAACTTCTAAAACTAACTATACTTATTAGAATAAAATAGAGTGCGAACGGGTTACAGTCAAAAATGCGAATGAAGCAGTAAACAAAAATTAAATGTGTTCACTGCGATTTGAATTATGCTAACAAACTGTTATTTATATACGAGGGCATGACAAAACATTGCAAACAATATATTCGGAATTGAAATATATTATATCGAAATGAATATAAGTAATAAGCAACAGTTAACGATACGAGCTATTCGAACCGTTCTCTAGTAATCTCGTCTAATCGTACATCCTACCAAAGAAATACTATTCAATCACAAAAAGTGTTTGCATAACACAATCAAAAGGAGGAAATATATACCGGTCGGCCTGCACATTTATTAATGTTTTACATAGAATAAAACGTTTATACTATATAAAGGAATATAAAAATAGAAACAAATGGTTATAATGCCTTCGTATCATTCGTTTTTCGATATTTGATCCCCGTATGGGGCACATGTGGGACTATAACCTGCAATTCGATTCGATGCAAATATTGCAAAACAAAAAACAAAGTTATATTTAATTATGATCCACTGACTCATACTGCAGATCTATATGAAAATTTAGGAGTATGGCAATTACATAAGGTATTAAAATTTGAACAGAATAAACTTATTTACAGGATAATAAATAAAACTCAAAATTAAAATATTATCATATTTTCAAAGGATATTCATAGCCACAATACTAGAGAGTTTATAGGAAATCATATTGTTATTATTACTAAAATGCAATTATCCTCAATACTAGTGTTCAAAAACACTGTCTAGAGGAATAAGGACTATGTATATTGTAATTATTGCCATTACTGTATTAACAAATACTTAAAAAAAAATAAATAAATAAATAAATAAAAAATTAAAATTTTGAGTAAGTCGAAGGGTGTCCTTTTCTCACGAAATTAACCTCTAAAAACTAGCCACAAAGGCAAGCTGACGCATAATTTACGAGCGACTAAATCCCAAGTTGGGTATTATTATAGCTTGCATGGCCCTCCGTTGGCTTTGCTCGCAACGGAGGCTCAATCAACAAGAACTAAAAGTGCCAACCAAAACTAACCCAAAATTAAGGGAAAAAGGCGGAATGTTATCGTTCGGCTTTGTCGAAGCAATGTAATACCGGAACGCATTATTTTTAAACAATTCGTGTTGACATGAGCCGTCCGGTGAGGGAAAAAATTGGAGTAAACATTGCTTGCAGGAGATGTTAATAAATAATAATAATACCTATTTACAAATTCGCATTTGCAGATGCAAATAACTTTAACTAAAATTGGCCTTCACATTTGCAGATGTGAAGGGCCCCCAACAGCCTCCACACCAGTAGGTATATTATGTAAAAGTAGTTAGAGGCACACTATATCCCTACATTTGCCGATGTAAAGGATATATGTACTGACAAAAATAAAACGGTATAGTGCTATGTATTTGCAGATACAAAAACAAATAACCACCATACTATTGCAACCCTCTTACATAAAATCATTGCATTGGAGGTAGCGAATTATTACACTCTTGGTTTCTATTCAAAACAGAAATTACAGTATTTGCAGATACTGTAAATATGCTAAAAAAACGTTGCATTTACAGATGCAGTCGAAAGCATAACCAGGGTTAAGCAGCAAGCAAAAAGGTGAATAGTTCGTTGTATTAGCAGATACAATCGATCGTACCCACTGTCTGCAATTGCAGTTGCAGATAGTGAACATATTCATGAACCTATTTTTCTGTTCAAAAACAGAAATTGCAGCATTTGCAGATGCTGCAAATAGGCGAACAGATCGTTGCATTTGCAGATGCAATCGGTATCATAAGTAGCAAAACCAAGGAAATTCTTTTGCATTTGCAAATGCATTAGGAAATCCTCTCACGCTAGCTGAGGAAATAACTTAGCCAAATCAAGACTATCAAGACTTACCAACATCAGAAGCACCAGTTGGTCCTGAACAAAGTAACGACCACCTAGCTGCGTAGGACAAAAAAAAACTACGAAATCACACCTGCGAGGCCAGAACTACATACTCAGATAGTTTAGATGGGACAATTACTTATTAAAAGGACTAAAGATAAAAAAAAAAACAGTATGATAGAGAAGTATCCACCAGCTGCCAACTGCAATGTCCTCAGACCATCAAAATTAAATCTCGAAAAGAGTACTAAATCCTGCCAAGACAACTACTGTATCAATTACAGAAACAACTATAGTCCGTGGGATTAGTGCCTTAGCCCTCCCTTTCAATAATGTAATTAGCCAACCGTCTGAACTAGAATTATACGTTCAAAATTAGCAGAGAAAAAAGGTAAACAGTTCAATAATAGAGTGGATACAGGATTATAAAATCCCTATCAATAGGACACCACTCCGGTTAGCAGAGTAGAAGACTACATAGGACGGCAAAAAATCTAATTTCAAAATACGCATTCTTGGGGAAAACTGATCTCTTAAAGATGCATGTTTCCTTATCCCTATGCACAGTAGTCAAAAAAGTTGTTAAGATTCGTTTTTTGCAACGTACTATACCAATTTAATTGTGTTTCATTTGGTTTATGTACAGCTCCATATCTTTTCACAAAACTGAAACCAGTTGTAAGATATGTAAAATTAAAGGGTATAAAAACTGTACTCTACTTAGACAATTGGCTAGTTATTGGTAATTTAAAAGAGAATTGCTTAAAAGTATAAACAAAATTACATAAACATTACAAGATTTAGGTTTTATATAAAGAAGCGTAGCTATTCCCCTGCAACCATGCCCACTTTTGGGGTTTATACAAGAGAAAAGGGACCTACTGGCAGAACAGTCTATTATCTTTACCCTGAAAAATACTTACTCACATCTCCTTGCGGAGAGAAACAACCATTGTGGAAGAAAATTTCTCTGGCTGTAGGGAAATTACGAAGTTTCCTGAGAAATTAAACTGATTATTTTTTATGGCAAACTATAGAACTGTAAAAAAAAGAAAAAAATTGATGAAACTTCCTCATTGTCAGGAGAGCTATTCTATAACAAAGCGTACCTAATGAAGCGATAAAAGTGATTATTTCTTCATTGACAGATAGCGCCCTCAAACAATACGGAAATACTTACAATAAATAGGGGAATTTCTGTTTTTCTAAGCGCCAACAAATATATAATAAAACCGTAAACTTATTCTTGAGCTCCTAAATATTCAATTGTCTTCGGAGTCATCCTACTCAAACAAAAGACGAAGCGGTTATAAAAAGGTTTCTCAATGGAACATTTAACATAAGACCCCCAAAATCAAAATACTCAATTACTTGGGATTCCTACCCAGTTCTACAGCGCTTAAAGAGCATGTACCCTCACGAATTCTTAAATCTACAAATCTAACTTTAAAGCTAGTAACACTCTTAATACTAATAACGGCACACAAATCACGGACAACCCGGAAGTAAAAATAGACAATATTTTTAAATATGAATACATAATTGAAATCAGATTCCCGGATAAAATAAAAGCAAGTGGCTTAAACAGGCTTCAACCTAGTTTGATATTACCTTATTTTATTAATCAACCTGAACTATGTATAGTCACACTATTAGAGACTTACATAGAACGCATAAAAGGGTGCTACCAGTCAATAAAAGTTGAATAGTTCGTTGTATTAGCAGATACTATCGATCGTACCCTCCACTGTCTGCAATTGCAGTTGCAGTTAGTGAACATACCTATTTTTTTGTTCAAAAACAGAAATTACGGCATTCACAGATACTGTAAATATGCTGATAGATCGTTGCATTTGCAGATGCAATCGATACCACAAGTAGCAAAACCAAACAAAATGTAATACTCACTCACAAAAAGCCCTATCACCCAGACAACAGTCAAACCATTAGCAGATGGGTCAAGTTAATACTAAAAGCCAGCAGTATAAACACGGAAATCTTTGGGGCACACAGCACGCGACAAGAGGCAACTTCAGCAGCTCAAAGAATGGGAGTTACATTACAAACCATTCAGAAGACAGCTGGCTCGACAAAAAAATCAAAAGTATTTTCGAAATTCTATAAAAAACTTGGCATGGGTAATCTCACTGGATTGGCATCTTGTTTATTGAACCATAAACTCTAAAGAATCATATAAATATTAAGCTACAATTTTAACTTACTTACCAACTTGTTATCATATTACATAAGAATATTGGTATAGTATTAAAAATAAGTTAAAGGTTAATATCAGTAGAGCGTTAAACATGATATATGTACCTTCATGATGTGTGTTATTAAATCTAATGGTTATAAATTTGAATTTTAGTTTATAAAAAGGGCCTTACAAATCTAGGACTACAGAAAACTCGCAGTTTTCAGTTAATGTAGATTACATCGCAAATACTTTAAACATCTACAAAGTGTAATGAGGGATGGCGGAGATGCGAAGGATAATTACAAGATCAATCGACTTACCTGTAAAGAAGATCGATCGGAATTATCCGAGCATCTCCGCCATCCCTTATTACAAACCCACCCAGTCTTTACCTTCTCCCTATCACCCCAAATGCAATGTAATCAAAAATCTCACGAACCAAAATTGTAATGATGCATCAAGGCGATGAGCTCGAGCGGCTAGCCAGGGTCGGCTGAATCACCATGTTCTTAGATAACTTCTTTAAAAATTGTACCGATTGGGAAAAAGTTGTATACTACAAAGTGTAATGAGGGATGGCGGAGATGCTCGGATAATTCCGATCGATCTTCCTTACAGGTAAGTCGATTGATCTTGTAATTTTCAACTATCCTTGATAAGTGTCTTAATACAGTAAATCCTCTGTTAGTGGCAACTCTTTAAAATCCTGCGTATATCGATTTGAATGCCCCATGTTAACAAATTGAAAAGTTAATTTTATTGTACCTGTTTATACCCATCCTTCTAAAAAACGACCGCGAGCACTCATCATCGGAATTTGCTAATATGCAACATTGCTAAATAAAATCTTCCTCAATAAGAGCCAACAAAACCCAACAAGATGTAATTGGCACACATTCTTATACGATAGATTGGCGATATAATATATACCTTAAACACAGCGTACATAATGCTAGGATTTACCTTTTTTAACTTTGGTCTTATTTTAAACTTTTAACGTTTAACAATGAATATTTTGAGTCTGACGAAAAAAAGGAAACGTGTTTATATCTAAGAGAAAATTGATATAGTTAATGTGAAAAAGTGATTTGAGTGCTAGGATATTGTTACAAAATAAAAAATTATTTAGCGGGTAGCAATGGTGAACAAAATACAAAGTGTCCTAAAACCGAGAGACTTGCTGTGGACAAAACTGTATTTAATTGATTTTGTAAGGCTCGAAACATGCACTTTCCAATATTGGAGCCCATAACTTAAGGAAAAGTCTTTGAAGTTGCACAGAACCTAGGATTGACCAACTTCAAAGTATCAAATGGATGGTTGGAAAAGTCTTCTCTTCGGCATGATATTACTTTCAAGACAATTTGTGGAGGATTAATTCGAAAACTTTCGCTTAAATTACAATAATTGGAATTTTTATTATTTCCAGCTAAATTTTTACTCCGGATGTAAATATCGCAGATGTGAAAATTTGCGAGAATAAATTCTTGGCTATTTTAAAATACTACACCCCAAAGGGTGAGTGTGATGCAGACGGGTCTTCACTATCGTTTATGCCAACAAAAGCATGTGTCTCCAAAAATGATAAATATTGTGAAAAATAAACTGCAAAACTCCAAGTTACAATTTTGTTCTGTGTAAATATGAAAGGTAAAAACTATTTATCATAGTTAATATAAAAATCCTCTATGCTTTAAAGAGGCGCACATCTATAAGTTACCTCGTCAATGGATATCCAATAAAAATGCATGACTGACAGGAGACATTATGACGAAATGGCTTCATGACATTACACAGTCGGATAATGTCAAAGTTAATTTTGTTCCACTAGACAACACTTTACATTGCTAAACTTTGGATCAAGGCATTATTCAGAACTTTAAGATGCTCTACAGAAATTATTTTATTAAGGGGCTTTTAACACATGAAAAACATTACCTTAACCAATGCCAATAGAGATTTTCGGGGCCTTTTTTAAAACTAGATTTATATGCCATATAGATAGGAAGAAGAAAGATAAGATGATTCTGCTCGCACAGTTGTTATCTACCTTAAATGATACTTGGCGTTTGCGTTGATTTATAGCGATCTGGCACCGAAACTAAAAAAAAATTACCATCCTTGACTGTATCAAAGAATTCCATCTATTTTCGATTCTGAACCTGAGGGTTAGGAACCTGGAAGTATTCCGGCATGGGCTATTTTAAAATGTATAAACCTTATATCTTATAATGTAATATTTACATGTCCACGGTTATTCCTTATATTTAAACAGCGTCTAGTGCGGTTATTTTAACCTTAAATACAAAAGTTGTAGGAATCATCTTAAATCGCCAGAAAAGGTTCTGAAATATAATACAGGGATATAGCGAAGTTGATCTATCAACTTTTCTTAAAATAAAAATTGATAGATACTTTTTCTGAATTCAAAAATATCTAACATTATGTTGATATTCGGTTTTGCCGTTTTCGAAGTATTTGCATTTTAAAAACGTGATTATTTTGTTTAATTAAATTGCAGTTAGAATTAACATTTTATTACTGTAACTATAATGAATTTTTAATATGTTTATTATTTTTCATAATCAAAATAGAACCAAAAAATTAACAATATTTTATTTTATAAAATATTTTATAAAAATTCACAATTGTTCAATCTGACCGCCGCGCCGCTCGTTCCAATAGTTTTTAAAACTCAAATATTTTTCGAAAACGGCTGAACCAAATGTCAATTCATTATATATTTTTGAAATCAGAAAAAAAGATCTATTAACTTTTGTTTTTATAGGTTCCATTAAAAATTTACAATGTTTATGTTTTTCATCAACTTTGCGATAGCCCTGTATTATATTTTAGAATATTTTCTGGCGATTTAGGATGATCCCTACAACTGTTATATTTAAAAAAAAATTCCACCTCGTATCATAACTGCGCTAGACGCTGTCTAAGAATAAGGAATGACCCTGTACACACACACACACATAAACTAATATTATTATACGTATTTCCATGATATAATAATCGCGATTTGAATTTACATAATTATAATATTATGTATAAATAGATATAGAATCTGCCTTCTGCATCACTCAACCTCCGGATGAGGCTTATCGCAGGTAATCCGTGAGGTTTTCTGGGACTTGGGTGGGCTATGGCAAGCTGTGTCAGACCTGTATAAAGCTATGCAAAAGCTGTGTCTGCCATAGCCCAAGTCACCGAGAACCTAACGGATTGCCCCTAGTAAGCCTTCTTCGGTGGTGAAGTGATGCAGAACGAAGATTTTATATCTACTTGAATATTAGTTCAAATTTCGTATTATAGAGAGTTGATGCTGGAACTATTATGTAATTAAAATTATTATTAAATAAGCAATCTATGTAAAATATTAACAAAACATCATATGATTTATTTGTGTTCTCTTTTAAATGAACATCCCTCATAAGCGACCAATATTTCTCAAAATTGCCATAAAAGTTCGATTTAATCGGGCATTAATTTATAATCGAAAAGATTAGGAATTCTGAGCAGTAGGAATAATATTATATTGACTCCATTTTTTTGTCTTTTTTCTTTCAATTTTTGGGGACTAAAATCTAGTGCCCTAAAATTATTACTCTTTCTTTGACAAATTATATAGGCATTCAAGTTGGCTCTCAAGACTTCGTGTTTTTCGCTGTAATCATAAATTCGGGATTACGAGAAAAGAGGTTTTGCCTGTTATAAGGTGACTAATGACTTCATGATGACGGCCCGTTTCTGGATGAACCACAGACCACAGACGCGTGGTTTTATTAAATTAAAAGGATGTCAGGAAAAAATATTCGCTAATATAAAATTTAAATGAATCAAGTGTTTGTAAATAGGTACAGCGGCGTTGCCTAGGAATAATGCATTTTGTTTAAACAATGCTGTCGAATGACATTTCCAAAATATTAACTGGACGTCTTGAAAAGTCTCACTAAGCTGAACTTTATTTTTCACGTTGTTACTTTCCAAGTGTAGCAAGCACGGATATATTCTGTATAAGATATATTTGAAAATATAAAGCGGGTATCTCAACATTGTCATTAAACTTATCAACAACTTTGCCATCAAGACCCCCTCATATTGTATCTCATTATTGATGTGAAATTATCTCGAACTTGATTATAATAATGTCTCAATTAGCTGAAATTCTACTGATGATATGCAAGATCTTATTTTCTTCGTTTCATGCTGAATAGAGAAAATGTAAATTCAATATCTTATTTATGCAGACAGTCCAAATTTGCCAAATCGCTTTTCAAGCTATGATATGTAGATTTTTGATAAATAGAAACTATTAATTTTAAAAGCTTTCCTCACATTCGCATCTGGATGAACAACAAATGCAAGATGAACATCAATCGTTCTGATATTACATTTATCACATTTTGCGAGAGGCTTCCTGAGAGGCGATAATCGCCTGAAACTTTAATGGGAGTGCAATAAATACACGTACATTAAGATGTAGTAAATCATAGTGCTTATTAATTCATATATCAGTTGTTTCAATTACTGCACTCAGTATCTGAGAGTAACTTTGCATACGATCTGCGGAATGAATGGCTAGTGTATAATAATGAATGTTGCAAGCCAAGAAACGAGGGGAAAAATTGAGAATTAAAAGATTAAAAACATTTCTAATAACAGATAGTTGGTCTTACAATCGATTTATCTTCTGACTGACTGATACTTAACTTCGTTCAGTTCTTCGGTAACCATGCGATGGTGTTGGGACCTCCACTGGAACCGCTTCTGCCTGTTCCTAAGTTCAATTGAGTTAGGATTATCCAGGACTTATAGGTAATCCATGTGACGATTCCCACCATTTGCATGGTACAGCTGTCGTCGACGCCTCCAATCAGTCGTAGCATGAAAGAAATAGAGAAGTCTTAGACCAACGTATACTGCAATTTAACTAATGTTCAGGGAAATATCATGTGGACCTCAGTTAGACTGTTACATAGGAGGAGGCAATCAACAATTTGAAAATTTACTGGTTAAAGCAGGTATAATCAGAACTTAAATTACAATTTTAAGTTAAGCAAAAATTATAAATAACTACTGTTACTCAATATATTCTTTTTCTTTACTTTAAGATATGAAATTCAAAAGAAATCATGACTGAAATTTAAATTTCAAAAGAAAATTATGGAACTACGTTCCAAACAGTAGCTCTCGGCAAATCTAAATAAAAGATAACTTGAATTTAATGATAAATAAAAAAATAGAGGTACAACCTCTCTATAAACGAGTCTTATAACTCCAAGTAATTTCTCTTACTTTTTTATATATGTATGGCCCTTGGCACATAAACGATAATTGAGCGTAATTACGCCTCAATTAATTAAAGATAAAGATAAGATAATCACTATCTCGCATCGAGGTAGAAATTTAGATAAAAGATAGGAAAAAAAAACAGATAAATTTACACATGTGAGATTAACCTCTCATAAATGCAAATTAATGGTACAGCTGTCGTCGACGCCTCCAATCAGTCGTAACATGAAAGAAATAGGGAAGTCTTAGACCAACGTATACTGCATTTTAACTAATGTTCAGGGAAATATCATGTGGACCTCAGTTACACTGTTACATAGGAGGAGGCAAGCAACAATTTGAAAATTTACTGGTTAAAGCAGGTATAATCAGAACTTAAATTACAATTTTAAGTTAAGCAAAATTTATAAATAACTACTGTTACTCAATATATTCTTTTTCTTTACTTTAAGATATGAAATTCAAAAGAAATAATCACTGAAATTTAAATTTCAAAAGAAAATGATGGAACTACGTTCCAAACAGTAGCTCTCGGCAAATCTAAATAAAAGATAACTTGAATTTAATGATAAATGGAAAAATAGAGGTACAACCTCTCTATAAACGAGTCTTATAACTCCAAATAAGTAATTTCTCTAACTTTTTTATATATGTATGGCCCTTGGCACATAATCGATAATTGAGCGTAATTACGCCTCAATAAATTAAAGATAAAGATAAGGTAATCACTATCTCGCAGTGACGTAGAAATTTAGATAAAAGATAGGAAAAAAAACAGATAAATTTACACATGTGAGATTAACCTCTCATAAATGCAAATTAATGTCGAATGTTAATAATTATATTCTTGATGTAACAAATGAACTGAAAATTTAATTAAATAACCCTGGAAAGAAAAAAATTTAAAACCAACAATACTTTGAGGGAAAATTCGAAGAAACTCTACTGAAAATTCAATTTACTACCTTTAAGGGAATATATAGAACTTACTCCAAGAATTTCCCAAATACTGTTCGATTTGAATGGAAATACGTATGTTAATGTGCGTGACCGCTAAACGATGATATAATTACGTTCTCTGTAATTTGGGCTAAACCGCTTTCAAATTACATGAATTTGTCTAATGAGAGACGCATTTATCCACCAATAATTCGGTATCTTAACCCAACGGTCACTACAAAAAAAAATTAAGATTATTGAAGCTATAAGCTAACTGAAAGTGTAATATAAAAATGCTAAATTCTTGCTTTAGTCCAATACGATTAAGCGAATCAAAAACAATTATTAATTATGTATTTTAAAATGAAAAAAATAGTGAAATATATTGCAAGATGAATAAAATATTTCAAGATTAAAAACCAACACTCGTGTCATCGTAGCAACAAAGAAGAAATGACCTCGTTTTCAAAATTCAAGACGTTCAACAAATTATGATTCTCTTTGTTTTAATTGGAGATTTTATATCATGTGACTACTACTAAAGGGGACGCGGCGTCAAACCAAAGAGATACCCAATATGTACTAAATATAGTAATCTATAGTAAATTAAATGAATAAATTGTAGGTATTAAATAGGGTACTACGCTCTCCAATTATTACCAACTACATGAGATATGCCCGTTCCCGAATAGAAGTCACTACTAAATGTAGTAATCTACCGTGAAACATATCCACAAATTATAGGTATAAACCAGCGTACCTGTGCTTCTTAAATAATTAGCTGCATGAAATATACCCATTAGCGAATAGATGTCACTGGTGATTCATATCCCAAACATCGAAATTCATTCGTAATGGAACTGAATTTAGTGGAGCGGAATAAGCTAATATTCCGTTACAAAAGGACCACAGGTGCTAACATCTTAGGTACGCATATTGAACGGTTAATTTTTTCGGTAACCTCTTGCTATCCTGACTCTAAACATTACCTTACAGTCTAAATAAGGTGTGATCAACAGCTATTATACAAATCTACTTAGATCTTCCTTGCTAAAAGTTTTTGATTTTTTGGCCGACATCCTTCTACATTCCTTTTGAAAAAGCAATCAAATTTATGAACTTACTTTTATCCACATTTTTACTAACATATATGGTTGATTGTTCTGAAAAAATTTCTGTTGAGTCCATATTAAAAACCATGTTTCCGTAATTGGTAGTAAAAGCAGTCGACGACTCTCTTTGGAGTAATTTTGCTATTCCCATTTTCCTGCTCAAAGGCTCCTCAACATAGCCCTCAGCAACGTTGGAGGACTTCACCTCCCGTGCTATTTTATTTTTAAAATGTATCCTCCTTGTTCTGCTGATAATGTAGCAGAAGAACGCCATAAGCGTATCTAGTAGTTGGCCCTGGCTGCGGTAACTTCAAAAATAAGGCTATATCTGATGGGATTTTTCCAAATGTATTTACTCCAACAGGCTGTATAGAATACTTATCATTTGATATGCCAGAAAAAATATTTTATGTGAGGCCCTTGTATCGCGAAATGCAGCATACTTTTAGTATATTTCGATAGCATCCACCCCCTCCATATTATTTTTTTATACGACTAAATTTCTTGGATTATCTGTCTTCGTGTAAAGGATTTTTTTATCAAAATATCACCTTTGTCATCTATACCATCTGCTGACATTTTTCGCTGTTCGTCCTTATGATAAACACCTGCCATCCCGAATACAATAATCACTTTCATATATAAGTAAATATTTACTATTAAGAGCTTCAATTAATATGTTTGCTGTTTCATCCTTGGAAAATACCTTAGGCAGATTTCACACCAAAGAGATAAACAACAAGCGATAGGCGATATGCGATAAGCAATAGCGATATCATATCGCTTCTATTTTCAGACCGCAACGATAGAATCATCAATATAAATCAGTTAAAAATGGCAACTGTTAAATGTAAATAACGTTTTGATTGCATTGTATATGCTACGTAGACGCAGGCAGAGACAACAAAACAAAAGGCGACGTTTTTGGATACGGCCTTTTTACGTAGAAAATGTTTGTCATTCAGCAACTGTTGTTGCCGCAGAAATTACCTGGTAATTGTACTTCCTTCGCAACCAAATTCCACGCTTTTTCAGACTCATTGCGTATTGGGCTAATTTATAATTATAAAGACAAGGGTACTTTTCAATTAGTTGTACAAACAATATATTCTGCTTTTCGTCCATATCGCTTGAACGATGGCAACAATTATCTGTCGCAACCTGTTTGAAATGTTTCTCAAATACGTATCGTCTATCGCTTAACGATATTTTCTTGCAACGATATCGCCGTCCTTTCGGTGTGAACGGGTGTCATTTAACGCAATGTTATTTATACTAGTGAAGCATGTTGCTTATCGCATATCGCCTATCGCTTGTTGTTTATCTCTTTGGTGTGAAATCTGCCTTTTAGACTTCTTTGGGCGATATTCCACAGAATTTCCTTTTAACAATGCCATTAGCTTCTGATATATCTTGATATTGAGGTTTTGTTGCAAAGCAAGAATCGATCTAAACATGGAAAATTCAGGCCACAGGGTTGATGTTTTATCTCCCTTGGATTTAAAAGAGAAGTCTGCTAAAAGAACAATCCCATTAACATTTTGAATATTCTTTTCTTTTCATCATTCCCTAAGCCTATGATAACATGCTTCGTATATAGATTTCCTTCTGCTGCCACTTTTACATCTTCCGGAGTGTCCACAGAATCACTTAAATCATTCATTGTTTGCTAAGTATATAGTGGCACTAATGCCCTTTAAACGATTTTTAAAAACTGAAAAATTATGGTTTGGCATCTGTTTAATTGTGTTTATTTGTTTAAAAACCCAGAAACGGATATAACATCCGAAACAACTTACAACAGATTTCCCTGTTATTAAGGAAATAACATGTCAAGAAAATTTGAAAAGTCACTTGCCCGAATAATATTATAATATTTAAATTAATTCTGTTAATTCATTAAGTAATGGTAAATAAAGCGATCGTATACAAAAATTGCAATACATGGAAAAAATTGAGCGGATTCCAGGTACTTGAGACACTGATGTGTAAATATATATTATATCGACATCATCGACATGAAAATATAATGTCACCTTAGGCCGCGTGACGCCTGAATATAGGCAACCACTTATTTGAAAATGGTTGCCTACATACTGGCATTAGAAAGAACACGTTTTACACTAACGGTTAAAAACAGCCTGCAAAACACATTCCCGTCACAGATACCGCCTGTTTATATATTGGCGTTAAAGAGTCCAAAGAATTCCCCTATCTTTCTGATTTATATACCTCCATATGTATTGATTCCAGCTGTGTGGGAAAAATCGCTGATGTGTTGTATTGAGTGGAAGAAGTGTTAGGTACTTACGAGATAAGTTTTTGTGTTCGGAATTTTGATGCTAATAAATGACCGACAATCTTTAATGGCATCTGCTGTCAAAAATGTGACTTAATACTTCCTACAGGCTCCAAAAACCCCAGCGATTAAAACAACTTTAGCTAACAGGAATTCTTTATTATCGGCCTGTTTCATAAAGCGTTCTATTTCCAGCTTTGTAAATATTTTTGATTTCTTTGGCTGATATTTGGAAGCTTTCCTTTTTAAAATGCAATTAGATTTGTAAATTTGTTAATATCTGCGTTTTTATCGAGGTAAATAATCGTGCGGAGCATCGAATATTTACTTCATAAAGTTTACGGCCATAACGTACTGAATAGCCTCAGGAAATAAGCTAGTAATACCTTTTCAGTGCACTCGCACGTTAGGAAACTCCGAGCGGCTTGCGGGAAGTTCACAATTTTTTTTTTAAATAATATTAACCTTCCAACACTAACGTGAATCCGGAATGGCGACTTTCAATTTTTCGACCGATGACTCAGCAAATGAATGCCTTAGCCACTCGAACGAAAATGCTTTATTTTGCAGTACACCTTGCTCTTTATTTTTGGTTGAAATGCCTGATTATTAAAAACACGAAACTCAAAAATTACACGCAAACACAATATACAAATAATGAAAATGACGCGACGCTTTCCTGACAGCTTGTTTTGTTAATTCCAAACGTCACCGTTTCAAACGCCGCGCGCATGTAAATTGCGCGGTAGCAAATACACGATATCTCTAAAATGCTCTATTCAATAAGCCCTCTCACTTCAGTTATTAATTTCTCTCTGGTTTTCATGAACAGTTTTATTAATATCCAAGCAACCAACAATAAAAGTAGTACTAAAAATTAAGTTACTTTTGGCACTCCTTTATATATATGGCTTTTTAAAACTAGTATCTTAATATACTCTCCCCGCACAACTTGAGCAAGTTTTCCTTGGACAAGTGAGAAGTTTGTTTGTTTCCTTAAAGATATTTCTGTGGTTATTTCACTAGTTAAGGTTTAGGACACTGCTGAATGCTAATGAGCTTTGTATTTAACTATGTAGAGGAATGTGAGGGCAACACACATCATTAATCTTGATAACTCCGAATAGCTTCTTGTTTCGACTGACACATAGTAAAATACGTAATACAAGTTTTACTAAGTAGTGCAACCTTTACTATTTATTTAATTACAGCGCGAACGCTTTATTCTTTATTTTATTTTTTCTATGGTAGTGGCACACACACTAAAGGGAGATCCTATGGCTCTCGACGAGCGGTGTGTGTGCGAAGGTGTTGATTGACACGGTTCTTGAATAGTTGTAGGTTGTAATTAGGGGGAATAAGATGCCCTGGGAGTGAGGTCCACAATGATGCAGTGCGCCAGATAAAGCAGTTCTTGTAAAACGATGTTTTAGGTGTTTCCAGTTGTACGACAAACTGGTGCGCTCCCGCCATCTGTCGTGACTGTCTGACAGGTGTTGCCAGAGGTGGGATGGGACCGGCCAAATCCTGGTAACATCTGCCGTGAAAGTATCTGTAGAATAGCGACATATCGGCCACATGTCTGCGGTGTTCCAAACAATCCAGATTCCGGGTAAACTCCGGGTCACTGACAAAACGCACAGCTCTCTTCAGAATTGAATGCAGCAGCTTTAGGGTGTGCTTTGGTGTGTTACCCCAGATGTGTGAGCAATATTCTAAGCATGGCCGTATTTGCGCTTTATAGAGCAAGAACAAATGCTGTGGTGTATACAGTTTTTTGTTGCGAAGTAGCGCACCAAGATTCTGGGAGGCTGATTTTGCGCTGTTGGCAACGTGGTCATGCCAGGACATATTGCTGTTGACATAAACACCTAGCAGTCCGATGGATGAGGATGAAGGAATGGTTGACTCTGCCATAATGATGTCAGGGCCAACCGTATTGGCCTTCTTGGTAATCGTGGCTGCTTGTGTCTTTGCTGCATTAAACTGGACCAAATTTCTATCGCCCCAAGTTTGAACTTTCTCCAGGTCTTGATTAATTGCTGTAATCTGCTCCTGCCTGCGGTGAAAAGTCTCAGTCGCTGGTAAAGGTTTTACTGATATAAATTGGGAGACAATATAGTTGAGGAACAGAGTTGGTGAAAGTATTGCGCCCTGAATGGTGAATGTGTCTGAGATGTGTTCATCAACTGCAACGTGCAGAGATCAGTTTCTAAAGAAACTAGCAAGCCAGCTGCTGAGAGATGTTGGCAGTCCGAAGGACGGCATTTATTGAGCAGTCCGTCATGCCAAACTCTGTCGAATGCCTTAAATATCCAACGCAATCGCTCGAGACTCTCCGTACATCTCAATTGCCCTACTCCATATATGAGTGACATAGGCCAATATATCTCTTGTTGATCTCTCTTTGCGAAAGCTTTATTGATTATTCTGTTGTTCTCGAGGTATTTGAGTAGTTGCTGATTGACTACACTTTCCATGACTTTGGAGATTATTGAAAGCAAGGCAATTGTGCGATAATTTGAGGGCGTGGTTTTCTTGCCTTTCCTGGAACAGGTTGCCCTCGAGCGACTCTCCAAGAATATGGGTAAATTCCTTCTCTGTAAGACAGAGGAAAAAACCTGCAAATAAAACGAGTGTTAGTTCGTTGGCGCAGTTCTTTAACACGATGACATGTATTCCATCCGGTCCTGATGCCTTTTGCGTATCTAGTTCGTTAAGGATTTTACGAATATCACGGTGATGAAACTTGACTTCTGCCATGGTAGGGTTGATGTTCGATGTGATGGGGAGAGCCTTGTCTTAGGGGACGTCTAAGGTAGAGTGCGATGAAAACATTTTGGCAAGCATGTTTGCTTTTTCCTTGGCTGTAGTCGTCGTGATGCCACGTTTGTCTGTCAAAGGTGGGAGAGACGTTTTTGTAAGTTATTACTTACTGCCTTTGCTACCGACCAAAAAATCCTGGTGCCACTGGAACATTGCAAAAGTTTATTCCTCATTCCTTGATTGTGCTTGTCCAGGTCGCGAGGAACATCTAAAATAATGAGTCATACATGGCTGTTTCCGTCGCAAACTTGGTTTCTTGCGGAGAGTGCAATGC
Organism: Pissodes strobi; assembly: GCA_016904865.1. Classification (NCBI taxonomy): domain Eukaryota; kingdom Metazoa; phylum Arthropoda; class Insecta; order Coleoptera; family Curculionidae; genus Pissodes; species Pissodes strobi. The sequence continues at coordinate 616,529 of MU182085.1, forward strand.
TCCGTCCTGCCTGTTTTATATTAAAAACGAAATAAAATTAAAAACAGTTCACACGCAGTAGAAGTGGAACCCATCTAAGTACTAACCACGCCCGACGATGCTTAACTTCAGTGATCGGACGGCAACTAGCTTTTACTTTTTACTTTCGGCAACCATGGAACAACTGTACATATAACTGTGTTCGATCTCATTCTTTCGCACGCTACATCTTATCGTTTTATTAGTGTCGCTTTTTCCGTTTCGTTTTCATTGAATCTCAAATCACTCCCAACGGCGCTAAAGAAGTTTTCACTTCAAAAGTATGAATAATATAAAGTATAAAGACATTATGCAAATTGAGAAAAATTATTTTTGTCACATTAGCTCAGAATCAAAACAGAATTTCATTTCTAATGAGCAATATTAACTGTTTTTGGGCTGTGTATTAAAATTTCAATCAATAACGTCTAGGATTATAAGATTAGAGAATAAAGTCATCTATGAAAATAGCAAAAGAAGTGGTTTATTGTTTTAATGATTTAACGAACGACACTGAAAATAATGTATTAAGTTACTATATATAGTTGCCAACGTTTTGCCAAAAGTAATTCAACATATACTTCGACTTCTTATGAACGTACAGATTTTCTGTGGAAAAAGAATCGTAGAGACAGAAATTTACTTTATCATCATTGTAAGTAAATAACGCGAATTCGCCAAAGGAAGTATTGAATCTGATAACCAAAAATATGAGTTTAAAGGGATCAAATAAATAAAAGCGTTTTATACCAAACATCGATTTTTGAGCTATATAATACTATGATAAAAAAATAATAAAAGAATAACGAAAACAAATTTAAAATCGTAATTTGTAATTATATTTCGGCCTCGTCTCGATAAATAGGCCTACTGTAGTATATCCTTTTCGGTCTAGACGGTCACGTAATTTAAAGAAATGAACTCACTACCTCTCCGCTCCCCGCTTACCGGTACATAGTCAGTCTTTCTTTTCGTGTACTAGACGGTAGATCGGTTCGCCAATTTTTTTAATTTTATTGGAAATAAGATCGACATGCCAAAACATTCGAAGAAAAATAAACATGACAGCCGTTCTCGCTCGCCACGGGCCGGAAAAGGCGGCACAAATAAGTGTATTCGAGGTCGCGTTCATCCTCAAAATCAAAGAAAGTTCGTTCTTGTTCACCGCAGAAAGATTTCGAAAAAGAGTTTTATGAGTTAGAGAGAAGAATGGAACTATTGGAACAAAGATCGGGGGTGTTTGCACCGGATGCAGACGAGAGAGAAAGATGTCAATACTACGATTCTGATGGACATTTTGAGGACGGGCATGGAACGAATAGTGTTTTGTCGTTGCCGCCAAATAACAGTGCTAGTGACAATATTACTGGTAGGTGCAGGCGTCTAATTTTTATACACTTAAGTACCGGATGTGGTTATTTGTTAGAAGATCTTATCTAAAATTATATTCAGGGGAATAGTTACCCCTTTATTATGGTTCACAAGACCTGCTTTTGGTAGCTGACAATAACAATTTTTCAGGGATTTTTTCTTGCACATTATACAAAAATTATTTTATAAGTAATGATTGCTTTGTTGCTTGACAGGATGTAAGGTATTAGCATCACGAAATTTGCTTTTGGTAGCATCATATTTTTAGTTTTGAATTGTGGCAATAAGCAGTCGGTTTTTGGTGACAACTGCTTAATACCAGTCTATTAGACATTGCTTTTGGTAGCAATGTAGGATATTATCATACTTTGGATCACGACATATGCTTTTGGTGGCATTATATTTTTATATTTTGTGCAAATAAGCAGTCTAAAGTTTTTGGTGACTACTGCTTAATACCAGTCTATTAGACATTGCTTTTGGTAGCAATATGTTTTAAACCGAGTTTTAAATTATATTGGTTACAGGAAACAATTGCTTTTGGTGGCAATGGCTTGCTATTTGCATATTATTGCAAATACTTTTGCAAATATTATTGTTTTTGGTAACAATAGTACAGCATTCGTAATGCTTCATCACATTATCACTGAACAAGGCTAGTCTTGTTATAGTTGATGTCTCAATTATTGAAGCAGAAATTGCTGGAACAAATTTAGAACCTCAACGCTTTGCTCTCATGAGTTAGTTGAGTTAGTTGCTCTATTAGGTGAAGCTCCAACACCTAACAAACTGTCAAGTCCTCCCATTCATAATGATATTATTCCTAGATGGATGGAGATTTTTTTAAGAACGGGACTTACAGATGAAAAAAGAGAAAAAATTTAACAAAAATTTCCTCCCCCAAGCAATTTTCCAAGTTTAAGTTTTCCAAACTTAAATACGGAGATTAAAAATGCCATTAATTTCCAAGTAGAACGCAGGGATACACGCATGGCTAACAAACAGCGACAAATAACTGCTGGCTTAACTGCCATGTTAATGATATCATATGCCATCAATTTAACAGAGTTACGTTTTACATAGCCACAGAATGCAATATCTGGGTATTATCTATGACTAGTAAAATGGAAGTATCCCTACCTATCGAAAAACAGGTAAAGATGCTGAAACTTATTAACCAATTTTTAAACACTCAAAAGTGTAAGATAAGACAATTTGCCAGATTTATTGGCAATATTATACCTATTTGCCCTGCGGTTAAATATAGCTACGTTTACTCAAAATTATTCGAATGTGAAAAGTTTCTAGCCTTACAAAAATCAGAGGGAAATTATGACTCCTGCATGCATATCTCAGATAATATAATTACAGATCTTAAATGGTGGAAAAATGTTATTCCAATTGCACAGAACTCAATTAAAATAAGGAAATACACAATGGAAATATTTTCTGGTGCTTCAAGGACTAGCTGGGGCATATGTTACGATGATGCAAAATCACGTGGGTCTTGGTCAGAAAGAGAGAAACAATTTCATATTAACCATCTAGAATTATTATTAGCTTTTGTGTAGAATAGATAATACTACGGCTATTTCATGCATAAATAGAATGGGTAGCATTCAGTTTCCCGAGCTAAATTGGAATAAGTTCTATTTCTATTCCTTTCCGCCATTTTGCCTAATACTAAGGGTGCTACAAAAGATCATTAGCGACGAAGCTAGAGGAATAGTTGTGGTACCTTTCTGGGTCTCTCAGCCATGGTATCCTGTATTGACGTCGTTATTAGAAGGATACGCTATTTATTTTAAACCTAATATAAATACATTAAATCAGTATAATTCAGGTCTAAAGTTATGGTGGAATTTTTGCATCACAAATAGTGTGAATATTTTTTCAACAACAGTTCAGCTGGTATTCGAATTTTTAACAATGCAATACAAAAAAGAATCATCATATAGTTCTTTGAACTCATACAGTTCCGCGATTTTACAGATATCGGGACCGGAAATATCTCAGGATTTTAGAATTAAAAGGTTTTTAAAGAGGTTTACCACCTACGCTCTAGTGAACCAACATATGATGAAATATGGAATCCTAATGTAGTGTTAGAATATATTAGATAACTTCCTATAGGAAATATTTCCTGGAAACTCTAACACATAAATTAGTAACATTAATAACTGTCGCAACTGGGCAGCGTGTCCAAACAATAAACTCCATAAATTGCGATAATATTGTGAAATTCAAGGATAAGATAGAAATAAAAATTTCAAAACGTTTAAAAATATCAAAGAAAAATAAAATGCAACCAACACTGATCTTACCATTATTTCATGATGACCCTAATATTTGCGTAGCAAAAACATTATTAGAATATCTAGTAAAAACTAAAGACTTGCGTGGTTCAGAATCTAGTCTTTTCATTAGTACATCCAAGCCTTATAAAGTGGTCACCACTCAAAACATCGCTCGGTGGATAAAAAATGTACTAAAGAAGAGTGGTGGTACAGTGGCAGAGATACCTGCAAATTCACACAGCACAGTACTAGACATGCGTCCACTTCAGCTGCGACAAGGAAAGAGGTAAATATTGGCATCATATTATGCCGAGCAGCTGGGAGGGCCCAGAGGTCGTCTACGTTTGCGTTATTTTATAACATACCTCTTATTTGAAATGATAGTTTTGCTACCGCATTTTTATATAATAGTTAAAACAATTAGTTATTCTATAGTTACTATAGTAGGTATATACCTAGTTACAGTTGTTGAATTAAGTATCCTATAGTGTGGACCAACATTATTAGTTATTTTGTATATATTTCTAATTACCATGTTAGATGGTTAGGAAGTATATTTAAATGTAAAAATCATCTTAACTTTTTGACGCATTTATAGTATGCACCCTTCATAATGTATCATTAAAGTTTTTGTTATTACTATAGTATTGTTGCATCGGTCTTTAAACATCTACAGTAGGCCTATTTATCGAGACGAGGCCGAAATATGATCATAAGATTAAACGATCTTACCCGAGTGAAGTTTAATCTTGACTATAAATAGGACCCATCCCATAATCAATAACCCAGAACCCGAAAAGATGCAACAAAACTGCTTTAAAAATACTGACTATGTACCGGTAAGCAGGGAGCGGAGAGGTAGTGAGTTCTTTTCTTTAAATTCCGTGACCGTCTAGACCGAAAAGGAGATACTACAGTAGGCCTATTTATCTTCGACGAGACCTCATATAATCAAGATTAAACTTCACTCAGGTAAGTTCATTTAATCATATGATTTTATTCCATTGACATCGGTAAAAATGTATATTTGCTGAATTTCCTAAATGTCAGTTTCAGGTTTTTTAGTATGTTTATGCATCTAAATAAATGTATCATTTTAATACTCAAACAATGTTTCATAAATTTGATTTCATCGACCCGTATATAATTTTTTTCATCTGGAATTGCATAGTTATGACAGTTATCAGTATTATCAATATTATTCATTTCTGGGGGTGTAAAATTTTGCAGCAGGTTATTTTTGCATTTAGATCCTAAAGTTGCTGATTTTTGCATTTTGTCGTCGTTGTAACTATAGTGCCATTTAGATGGTCTGCATTTGGAACCAGATGAAGATTCTGCGGCCATTCGGCAAATAAAAAAAGGTGCTGGCTCGGATAACATTTCTTAATTTTTCGTTAAAAGGTGTTGTCGTGGTCTCTCATGCCCCTTGCTTTTATTATATAATCAATTCATGTCGAGGGGATCTTTTCCAGGTGTTTGGAAGTTGTTTAATGTTGTTCCCATATATAAAGGTGGCCAAAACAACTGAAACGATATTTCAATTATCGTCCCATTAATAAGCTTTATATTTTGCCAAACTGTTTGAAAAAATAATATATACCTAATTTTTAATTCAGTTAACAACCAACTTATTTTTGAACAGCATGGTTTCCTTCCAAACCGGTCCATTAAAAGTAATCTTCTGATCTACACGGAATTTTTAAAAGAAAATCTCGATTATCGCATTCAGAATGACTCCATCTACACTGATTTCAGCAAAGCGTTTAACAAAATTGACCATGCAATAATCATATATAAACCAAGAGTTGTTAGTGTACAGGGCACCCTCTTTAAATGGGTCGAGTCATATCTAAAAGATCGAAAGTTTGGTGTTTGCATAAGTGGTGTAATTCCGAAATCATCTCGGGAGTCCCTTATGGATCTCACTTGGGACCTTTATGCTATACAGTGTGTAATAAAAGTCTGGCCCGCCTTAAAAATCTTAAATACCGCTTCTTCTTCAGCTAAAATTCGGTGTTTGTATGTAAGGATTTATGGGAAACTGCTAGTGATATTAATAATGTTGCCATGTTGATAGTTTTTCAGCAATCGATAAAAGACTATTTTTTTTAACTGTATATTATTCAACAAAATGGTTCCCCAAATAATTCTAAACAACTATAATGATAGGTACTTATACTGATAGAATATGTTTGTAGTGTATAAGTTTCTTGTAATATTTTGAATATGTTTGTCATACAAAAAAATTAGATTCTTAAGTGAAATGGATTTACTAACGGAAACACAACGAATAGAAATATTAATGATATTAGGTTTTGGTGATTGAAGTACTCCATCAGAAATCTAGTAGCACAGGGCACAGTAAACAAGGTTTTAGAGAAATACTACGTAACGAGCGATATAAAGACGTTTCCATATCTGGGCGTCCAAAAACTACGATAAGCGGCGTGAAAGCTTTAATTACTTTGCTCAGCATAAAGAAAAATACAAACCTCTCTACCCAAATTATTGACATCGCACATGTCGATAGATCTCCTATTGAACATTCCACCCATACAAAATTAAACTGGTTTAAGAAGTCTCTGATGAACAGTTTGACAGTCGCTGACGATTAAAATTCTGTGACGAAATGATGCAGCGGTCTAATGCTAATCGAAATTTTATTAATCAAATGATATTTTCTGATGAGTTGTCGTTTTGCCTTAATTGAAATATTAGACGGCATAATTGTCGTTATTGAGCTAGATGAATTCTCATTAGATTCAGGAATAGCATAACCAATTTCCGCAAAAAAAATATATTTGAGCTGGTCTCATAGAGCCAGGTCTATTTTATGGATTACAATTATTCCTGCTTTTACGATCCTCTTTCAAAATTCTAGTAAGTTAGTGTTATTAAACTATATATAATTAAACCTGATTATAAATTAAAAAAAAAATAGACCATTGTGCATTACCAAATAACAAAGCAGAGCTGGAACAAGAAGTTGCGCCACCGCATTACGCCAAGCAAGTATGATATTATCTGAATGAAGATCTAACTCCTCTCGATTTTGAAAAAATTGTTCAATTTCAAGCCAAATGATACAGAAGATCTTAGAGAAATAACCGAAGTTTTGAATATTTTCCCAGAATATTTAGCATATTGTCAAAAAGGCAATGGAAGAATCTTGTTTAACTTATTTTAATAAATAAATGTATATCTCATAGTAACTTTTCACAAACTCTCAATTTTCGAGCTCAAATATCAAAAAAATGGCTAGGTTTAAGGATTAAGTATTTAATATCAAAGTTGATTAGAATTATTTGAGAAATCATTTTGTCGAATAATATACAGAGTATCCCATTTAGAAAAAGTATTTTTACCTCAACTGCTGAATAACTGGAAACTTGACAACAATGCAAATGCCACTAGCAGCTATGCAATAACCGCATTTTCGCTAGGTCGAAGAAAGCGTATTTAAGATATTTAAAACGTTCCAAATTCTTGTTACATTGTGTCAAAGAAAATACTACTACAATATAATATTCTTTGATTGTGTATACCAAACTGAAGTCTCTATTTGATTGCTTTTTGATTTCTTTACTATGGCATCCAAGAATGCCAAGAATACGTGCTTTTTTATTCTTCATGGCGAATTTGATTGAAACTTTGACGATGTTGATTTGCTTTAAAATATCTTCAAGTTCTCTTCGGTTTCTTTTCTGTGTTTATATATGAATAGTATACACATATTAACATGTTTTAAAATTTACTGTCGCAAATTGACTTACTTGCATTTCATATATACGTTGACAGGGAAAGAGATTCTGACCAAACACTTCTTCGTTCCAAGTAATGTGGAAAATTCTGACAGCGGTCTCTAAAGGTGAGGCAAAAGGATAATCTAAACGCATACAAAGAAGACATACGTCTAAATAAGAACATGCAGATCATTCCCTGCTTAGCAAACATTAGATATAATGAACCAAAGTAACAATCTTTTACTGAAGATGAATACCTACTGGAGGAAAAGGAAATTCGACAAATAGTATGTTTCAATGTTTCGAGTTGACTAGTTTCAGAATGGAGACTGTACGGGTGTCCGGGTATAAATGTAACCCCCCTTTAACTTTTTTATATACCCTCGTATAAAAAATGTTAAGTACAAAAGTTGTAAGGATCTTCATATAGTTTTCTGCGGTGTTACTGGAAAAACAATTGCTCATCGAAATTCTTCTGTGCGATTAAATTAATGTTTTTTTTTAATGGGACACCCTGTATATTCTTCCGGATATCGGTAGAGCGCTTTAAGATGAGTTCAGTAATATAAGGTTTGTTGAGTCTAGCTGTAATAGTTACCACGTAAATTGCAAGAATGTCGGGTATCTGATTATTACTGAACCCCTCTCCTAAATTCTTCGTTTGGTGAGCTAGAAAAAAATGTTGTATACAAAAATTGTAGGTTCCTTCAGAAGCTTTTCTGCAGTGTTACTAGAAAAACAATTGAACATCAGAAAAGCTTCTGAAGGAAGAATTTTTTTCTAGCTTACCAAATAAATAATTTAGGAGAGGGGTTCAGTAATAATCAGATACCCGACATTCTTGCAATTTACGTGGTAACTATTATAGCTAGAACCAACAAACCTTATATTACTGAACTCGCCTTAAAGAGCTCTATCGATATACAGAAGAAAATACAGGGTATCCAATTAAAAAAGCATTAATTTAATCTGTACAGTAGAATTTCGATGTTCAATTGTTTTTCTAGTAACACCGCAGAAAACTGTATGAAAATCCTTACAACTTTTGTATTTAACATTTTTTTATACGAGGGCAAATAAAAAAGTTAAAGGGGGGTTACATTTATAACCGGACACCCTGTACAAGTTCAATATATGGTGAGGCAATCAACTTTACATATCAATTTATTAATAATTATCGATGAAAGAATTTTTGCATAACTCGGTGTTGCTGAGCATTCTCTTCGGGTAATTATCATTCATGCGCAAACAAATCAAAGTACATTATTTCTTTTGCTACCATCATTCAGCTATCAAAATAGCCTAAAAATGTACAGCGTCATTATAAGTTTCGCCAAAGTACCCCGAACTCAATAGAGCAGCTCGGAATATAAATCATTTGTCTATTTTTCCTAAAACTGTGAAAAAACTAAGCCACTTTAGTTTAATGCGGATATCATTCACATAGCAAAGTCAGTTGCAAATTAGCAAATCCAAATAAGATAAATTAGCCCGCGTATGGTTAGCATCCAAGCAATACATTTATGGGTCTTGATTGAAATATGTCAGTGGGAAAACAATACAAATTTCGAACAATATTTGATTGAATTCCAGAGGAGTGGCAGCAATCCTACAAACGTAATATATTGGGAACAGCCCTGCTTTCCAATATTTGCAGATAAACACTTAATTAACACGAAAGATTAATCCCCTTTTCCCACATCCAATTTTCGGATTTGCTAATCGGCTTCTTTTATTTATGGGTCGGTATGTAGCAAATTAAATACTTATTCGGCATATAGAATTCCAATGCGAATTCGTTTAATTTAATTCAATGCCAAACCACTGAAGTGCTGAAAACAGACTCGGTAGAAATATAGTGAAATGAAAGGCGTGGATTGTTTCAATTATTGCTTTTCCCTTTTCATCCAAAATCGCTGAAAAAAACTTTAAATTAATTAATTAATTGAATTGCTCGAGGCACATTGAGTGACTTTCAATTTACAAGATTAAATCAGAAGTTCGAAGTTCATATTTTGTGGACACTTGCGATATTTGAAATAACAGTATTACAATAAGAAAACCTGCTCAATGTTCTAGTTTATATAATAAAGTATGGGCAAGATTAATATGGAAACAATTTATCAACTTCTCTCTGGCACCGAGGGAGATCAAGAATTATTTCTAGTAAACACAGATGAATCACACTGATCTCCTACGCAGGTAATAATGAGCTGTTCTGAGTTACAAGCAAGAAACTTAAATATTTACCCTTTCTTCACAAATTCCGAATCTGCAACTGGATTTAAGCCATTTACAAAGTAGCAAATGCTAGACGTTCGTGCGTCCGTCAGATTATCCAAAAAATTGCTATTATTTAATATATTTGGCTTTCGCTAACTATATTTAGTTTATTAAAAATATTTATTTACCTTGGTGTTCATGACAGAACTAACAGTCTCACATATATCTTAAAGAAAAACACCTCAAATTATGAATCGGTCAATAAGTTGATAGTGGAAAAGATAATTTAATAGTCATTGCCTAAATTATAAATTTGCTTATTCGTTTTTCAGCACCACCATACTTGAGTACATAACACGCCCAACTGCTTTCAACCCGAAGCTGTGGATTAGAGCTTCATTTTTTGGTAAGTATAGTTTATTGTTAATTATAATAAATTTAAACTTCTTCTAAGTTGCAATTTTGACATCATTGTTGTTTACAGTGTGTTTTAACTTTCCGATTTTGGCGGTCTATGATTTCGAGAAATTTGGGAAGTTCTGAATATATCATAGTAACTATAACATTCAGTAGGTTCTTTGATATTCTATTTTTTTTTTTAATTTTTGTTACAAAAGATCTATAGCATTCATAGAGTAATCTCGAATTTCGCTATTATAATAAATATTAAACTTGATTATTTGAAAGATCATCACTGGGCATATTATATTAAAATACAACTAAGCATCTTGCTGCCTGAGCTATAGCTGTTCCGGATAATATCCTTTCTTTTCACTAATTAGTTCCTATCCTAGTGTATTGTCTCTAAATTCTTATAACCATTAAACAAGATTTCAGGTAATGGTTAGCACCTTTCGGGGCACCTAACTAGGTAATTTTTTATATTGCAATTAGTAATTCACATTTTGTTGCAAATGTTGCAATTGAAACTTCAAAACTTAGATACAATCGCTTCCGAAAATTTCAGATCAATAGAGCACACTATATACTTGCTATTGTTTGAAAATCAGGCAATATATATGAACCTAATAATCTCTGCAAGTTTTGAGTAGAAACCTGAGTGAAATTCCTGATCATACAATAATCATAGTTTTCCCCCTACTTTTGCAGGCATACTATACATCGTTTAATAATTGCGGACAGGCGAGCACTCTGCAGACACGTCACTAATTGTTCTCAATTAGTACTGTTCTTTGTCGCAAAATGTCTCATAAAACAGGCGATAGTAAATACTACTTCATGTTCAAGTTAATGCCGTGGCAATGAAAATAAATTTAATTATCAACTATTAAACAAGATTTCGGGGCTTAAGTGCCAAGGGTGTCTCTGCTAATAGAACATTAGTTAGAGAGGCCAATTAATTTCAGATTAACTCTATACTGCCCTAAATTATCTTTCCTTTGAAAATAGGATGCAGAGAGTTTTTGTGTGGCGGTATCTTTATGGAAAGCTATTGCTCCGATCGACAATCATTTCTAATAATTTACATGGTTTGTAATAAAGAACATGAAGAGGAAATGAAAGAAAACGCAAAAAGAGACTATTGTATTTTTATATATCCTAATAATGTTTTCTTCGAGTCATCGATGCTACTATGATTCGGGCTATATTTTTAGGTTCCTTTTTACTAATAATTCACGATGTTTGAGGACTCAGCTTAATATGTTATCTGCGGACTCAGAAATGGTCAAGGATATGACATATCAGTTTGTATGATTTGATCTTAATACGGGCTATCATGTTATGGGAAGAAGCGTGATATGTAAAAGAGAAGAACCCAATGAAGCAAAAAAAGCGAGCTTTTGGGATTTTTTTCATGTCGATGACCACATCGTCCATAATTTAAGCGATTTGTCGAGTGCCATGTATAGGAAATAAACCGGATCAAACAAAATATTGGTTGCAAGTTTTTGGGGTTTTATTTTGTTTTGATGATCACATCCTCAATAATTTTAAGAGCTTTTCCACTAAACGTTTTGCAATTAAATTAGCATGGTATAACGTGGGAAAAGAGAAGCTTTAACTGCTAACTCTGCAGTCATTGTGATTATTTAGTTTCTCAGCTTCTTTCGAGATCGTCAAGTACTGTTTTTTGATGTGCGGATGTTGTCTTGCAAGTGCCACACGCAAGTGGGCCAACAGACATGAAAATGCTTTTGAAGAAATTCATCAAAGCAAGTCAAAAAAATAAAACAGAAAAATCTGTCAATCTATTGGCACTGAGGAATCCATACTAGCTGCAAAATGTGTTGCAAGTTTGATGTATGTCATACATAATAATATAGTATTTTTAAAGTCAGTTTGGACTCCAAAAAAACTATAGTCGGGACCTACCAAAGATATCTAGGACATACGCGTTACATTTTTTTTTGCTTAAAACATGATAAATTGTTGGCACTGATAATTTGGTGAGTTCATTAATTCTTACAATAATACGGTTGTCCAAACATTGTTCATTTTCCTTTTTAAGGTACTCATATATATTTAGAATTAGGTACGTTGATACTGCACATGTAAATCTTTGCTTTTATTCTGGATTGCAGTCCGAAGGACTAGATAGAGGATTAATATTATTCTCTTTACTTTCACTTCGGTGAGACCTTCAAATGGTCTCCAAAAGCCATACTGTTATAAAGATTATTATTATTATTATTGCATTAATAATATTGTTACGATTTTACTGTTATAAACGATTACACTTCTAGTCTCTTAATTTGTATTTCTTAATAATGTTAAATTATATACTATACTAAATTCGCGTGGTCCTCGCTTATATATTCAAATATCTGCAGCCTAGAATTTTCTACAATAATTCAAAATATTTCTGGAATGTCTAGAGTTAAATAAGACGCAATTTATAGCAAGACGAAATTCTAGAAACGAAACTAGGTTAAAGATAGGCGGGCGTATCCAGACGCATTTTATGGCAATAATACTATTATTGCTGAAGCCATTCAGTAATTCCTTAAATAATATAAACCTTCCAGCTTGGTCGCATCGCCCAATCCGGACGCTCTCATCAAAGCAACAGTTGGGCAGCCTTGCCGATTTGGTTTGTTCTTCTTTCTAAAAATAGAACAACGGTCAAGAGCGCTTTAAGAAAATCCACATTTTTAATAAATTCTAGCGGGTGCTCCACTGCGCGATGCCGTAATAATTGAAGTATTCACATGCATGTGGTCGAGAAACCAGGCAAATCTTCCATCGAGCCGATGGCAGTGCGGTAACCGTGGTGCTTATGTAATCGACTGGTTACAGTTCGATTCCTGGAGGTGACAAACATTTAATTTTTTTTGGTTATGCCTTTTTTTTTAACTTAGTTCAAAACAACCCTCAAAACAAGGGAGTTGGGGTTTGGCTTGATACATAGTTTAGCTTTGAGTTTTTAGTTCTCCGGAGGCGTCTATCTCATTTCAACAACGCGCGCGTTCATCCATGGGGGAAACAGCGGCTAGAATCTTGTGATTTGTAATATTTTTTAGTGTTGTTACAGCAGTACTAGGTCGTACGTCAGGGGCATTGTTTTGAGCGGGTTTTCTATTTTATTGTTTTATTTCGCCTGTTTGCCGGCCGTATTTCCAAAAAAATCGAAGTTGTGTTTTTTATCCAACGCATGTGCTTAAAGTCTACTACTATAAAATGGGATATATTTGTTATTGGTTCTTTATTTAACCGAGTCGTTTCTAGTACGTTAAGGAGGGTACGTTTTCCAGAACGCGACATATAACAACTACAATAACAATTCATGGATTATAATTATAAACGATTATCAGGCATTATTCGGATCTACGCTACTGCATATTCCGCTACTGTAGACTGGCACCGCTTCAAGACGGAGGCCAATTGAAATGTAAATCAAACGCGATAGTACCGCTCATATTGACTCTACAGTGAGTGCGAGCGAGTGCCATTATATACGGTCTGACACGGGGAGATGGTGACGGAAGCTATAACATTATTTGAAATTTAGCAGGTACCAATCAGACGGGATATCTCGCCAATAATATAACATAGCCCTCTTTCAGCATTATAGAGAAGGTTGTGAATATAATAATATACGAGTGGCGATAACTATCACAACGTGTTGTTAGTTTAAATCTGAAGTATTAGTAAGTTGACCATCCCCGATATATAGCCCAATTTAAACTGACTTAAAAATACTCTAATAGCATGGGTATGCCGCTGGCAGTAAATTTATTTTCAACAGCTGTACATGAGTAATAAACTCAGAATAAATTTCATCTAAGCCATCGAGCTTTACTTCAAACTGTGCATTGAAGATGGTTAATTAAAGTACTTCTTACTCAACTATAGAGCAAGCTACAAGAATTTGTGGCAATAGCTTCCTACAGCTATACATGAATAAACCCAGAATAAATTTCATGGAGGCCATCGAACTTTATTTCTTCAAACTGTGCAATGAAGATTGTTATTTAGAGTACTTCTTTTTCAATTATAGAGTAAACTACAAGAATTTGTAGCGATTGCTTTCTAAAGCTGTATATGCCTAAACTAAGAGTAAATTTCATGTAGGCCATCGAGCTGTACTACTTCAAAGTGTGCACTGAAGATGGTTAATTAGAGTTTTTCTTCAATTATGAAAAAAGCTTCAAGCGGAGATAATTCTTCAATTTTTTAATTATAAACTAAAGTTCGTTCTTGAGTAAGCAATCAATTTTTCCATTCCTGTTTTAGATGTGATATGCTCCCAATTATCTAGTATCTACTTCACTAGATAAAAAACATTTGTTGTTTTCTTTAAATAACCTACATACACTTATTAATATTAGGTACTATACAGGTATGCTAAAAGTTTTATGAGAGTTATTTCCATACAATAATTTTTAAATAATATCACTTTCTTATTTTTTTATAGTATTGAGTACTTACTCAACTGCTGAACCGTGCCATATAAATCAAGTATCTAATGAAGCTCTAAATAATGGCTCAGTTTGGTTTAAGTTTACGTATAACATGCAATGTTTTTGACGTGTAGGCCATAATAGAAAAATCCCACGTTTAACTGAAATCGAACTGTCTAATTACATTTACTTAATGAGGGCTTATCAAATCAGGCTGAAGCCAACTTTCAACTCGAAGAAATTGAACGAGAACCTGCGCAGATATGCTGGCATTACAACAGAACAATAAAGAGGTGGCTAAACAACAATAACTTGTGGTAAGTTAGCTAATGAATTAATTCTAAGTATTTTAATCATTTGATGTACAATTGTTATTTTAGAGCAATAAGAAGAGCAAAATGTCCGTTACTCTTTCGTTAGCATCGGCTCGACGATTACAATGAGTGCAAGAACATCTCTTTCAACAATGGATGAACTGCATGTTTAGTGACGAAGCGAAGTTTAACCTGATTTATTTCGATGGAAGGTTCCTGTTTGGTGACTGTTTGGGGAGCAATATGAAGAAAGTAATAAGGCTCTCCAGGAGGCTTCTGGAAGGAGGATGGGGAATTAACGTATGCGCAGCGTACAAATAATATCGAGTAGAGTCACTCAGCAAAATCGTTTTGATGTTTTTGCATCAAACGCAAAAGCCGCCGGACACCTGCAGCACGGTTTAAATCAGCGAGCAGTCTGTCGGGAGAGGAGAGATTCAAAAAGTATTCGCTGCAGTCAAATTTTTTCCTCGGTTAGTATTCCATCACGACCCGACAGTACACAATCTCAGGGCGTTTGCACACTGACGGTATACTGTCCCTCGTAGTAGAGCCACCGCTGGACACGAGCCAGATTGATCCGGATTCGCTCCGACGCGACGCCAATTGAATCGAAAAGAATTGGAAATTTGTCTCCAGTGAACCTACCGTATATTTATTTATACCGTGTTATGGGCGAGAGTAATATTTCAAATAGACCCGAAGGCGCGGTGGTATAAAGGGATGATATTTTGAATAATATTATACTAGTCATTCGCGGAAAACTTTGCACAGGATTTTCTCTTAATCGCCGCTATTGCAAGACTGCATAGAGCCCACATTGATCAGGAGTTATAGTAGGTAAGCCAGCTTAATGATTAAACTTGCCTCAAAATCTCCCGACTTCAGCATAAATAAGCATCTGTGCTCTGCATTGAATGTACATGTGCGCCCATGAGAAAATTCGCCCGAAATGTTGGAAAAACGTGCTGTAATAATATAAGAGGACTAGGAAACGTTTTCCGAGATCTAATTCAATTTTTGGCAAGAAGTATGTAATGGAGATGCCATGAAAATATGTACGTTAGGAAAGTACTTACTTGGTACTAGCTTTATATGTTTTTTGTTCGAACGACAAAGAAGTGTCGTTTAAGATATCTCTTTAAAAAAAAGGGATAGTACGTTTTCTTATTGAAAATAAAACGGTCGGTTTTTTATTTGTTTTTTTTCTTAATGAAAACAAAACAAGCCGTTAAAGAACTGTGTTTTGCCGATGTTAGTTGACACTTTTAATTATTAGTCTCGTTTTTCAATCAAACTTGTATAACTACGCCAATAATATTATTTACAATTTATTATTGCATGTAAATGTAAATACCTAAGTAACTAACCTGATTTTTATGCATTTTAAGACTTTCAGAAACTTATTTTGAATATGGTTGAACTTATTTACCTCGACCATTCAGTATGCAGATAGACACAAAATTGCGCATGAGACATTAATGATGAACTGAAGGGCAACACTAAAATATTGTTATAATGTATATTACTTCATTCCATCTGACCTTTAAGACGATTAATTACCTCAGAAAACTACAAAAAAAATCAGTTTCGAAAAACACTCGTTATTTCAAGAAATAGATATCAAAATTGTGAAGAATTGATTTTCTGCCTATCAGCAAGTGATCAAAAAGCCCCCATTAGAAAAATCTACAATCTTTTTGAGAAAGATCGTTCACACTCCCTACCCAGCAGGATGTTTGAAATTAAAAAAAAACTGTTTCTTACAAAATAAATTTCGTCCCAATGTCGAAAACTGCATCTGGATATCTCTTCTCGTATTCAAAATAATGTAACGAGCATATTTTATAGGCGACGCGACGTAACTTTGGAATGAAAGGACGTGACAACCCTGTATGGCGGGCGCGGTGAATGTGTGATGGTGGTATTCTGACTGGTGGATGTAGACCGAGTGACTTGTGAGTGAAGTCATGATGTAATTATGATTAGTGCTAAGGTTCTTGCTAAGCTATAAGGTGAAAATATTAGTGGTTGTAATAATAAAGGAGAAATAAAACGAATTAGTAAAATGTGTTATTTACAATATTCAACTTTAAAAGCAACCTAAAAATCCGATCGGGCCGCTTCATTTGTCCAACACTTTATATTGGAATCTCTTCGTAAGGGTAAAACTAAAATTGCAATAATAGAATTCTGGATTTATTGATTCACAATAGCGAATGTTAAAAAATCGATTGAAGTCCTTGTTGATGAAGATAATCACCACCCTGCTCTTTTTATGTATTGTTTTTTTTTCTATCTTAATTATTTTTTAATGTTAAATAATTTTTAACGTTCTTCTATGCTATTAGTTTCTGTTACTTATACTGTATATTTTTCCCTCTGATAGGTAAAGTCAAATATGGACTTCACTTTATTATTTTTATTCTACATATTTCTGTAATTATTGTCTTTATCTCCTTCCTGCCTTGTAGTTTGGTTTTTATAACCTGTAAGGTAGGCATCGTAAATAAATAAATAAATATATAAATAAATAAATAGTTAAATAAATAAATAAGTAAATAAATAAATAAATAAGATTATTTTGGGTATATACTTTGATCTGATCAAAGCTTTTAATTTTATAAACTACGAAATTTTTATACAAAAGCTTGAAAGTCGATGGCTAAGATCAAGGAAAACATATTTAACTGCATATATGTATTTGAATTCACTACAACCCCCACAGGTGTTTTCAAGAGTTTTCTATTTTCGCCAGTTTTATTTCTTGCATTCTATAAGGATCTGGATGCATGTGTGGGAGCCCCCTGGTTGTTCAATGGCTCCTCAGTAATTTTGTCTCATAAAGATGGCAAGAGAACTACATCCTACAGGCAGCGCTTCAAGTCCAACGTCCACCATCTACTCCGCGCACGTTGTGTGTTCCAAATATAAAAAAAAATATCTATTGCTGCAAATAAAACGCAAAAATGGTGCAACATGAATTTACTTTCGCTTCATACTAATTTTGTACGCTATTAAAACAAAATATACATAGAAAACTCATCATGAGTTCGTGAGATTAAACATTTGGGTCTAGTTATGAACACTAACTGGAATAATGATAGTGGAGCAATGTGGACAATGAAGTCATAAGCAAGCTATATAGCTTATAATATTAGTGAAAAAATCAGCCAATATTATTTTTAGATATGGGGTATTTTTTCGGGTACCAGTACCCAGACTGTATCTGGCATTTTTGTTGTGTAAAAAAGAATAATAAGAATAATTTATGGTTCTTTATTTTTTGGTAGGTTGTGTATTATCACAATATTATCGCTGTGTTATTTCAGTGTATGCTGCTTTGTATTCAAAAATAACAATAGCTTTACATATAACTCTTCTGTAGGAATGGGTGCAAATAGAATTAGAACAAAAATAAAGTATTTTTTTAGTGTTTATCAATTTTATTCCATAAATGAGTCTTTCGCACATCAGAATGCCAGCAGTACAAGTCTTGGTTATATCTGCGTTTATTTTTAGTTATTCATTCAACTGTTAATTTTTCTTAAACTTATTTCTTTTTCAACTGTGAGTTTGTACCATTATTAGTATTTTGCCCTTTTATTTCAATTTTTGATTCATGACTGGCCTTGCAATTGACTGCACTTTGGTTGCTTTCTTTTATCATTAAGTATTAATTTGATCTTACTCTTGTTTTGTATACAATTTTACTTAATTAGTTTTGTTGTCGATCCAATGGGCTGTGTGTCAATAAATATATGTGCATTTTAATTTCAATTTAAAACGGGCATAAATATTATTAGAAACCAGAGACTATAATTTCAAAAGCTCAATATCTTATTCCCCTACCTCCCTTATTTGTATGACATAAGAAACCCTAAACGTATTTTATAAATAAATAGTCGTTAAAAAATGTAAATCTATATTTAGATTGCCTATATATTTTCAAATATAGAAATAGCTTCTCTTAAAGATCGTGTACCTCAAAGAGAAATACTACACAGAAACGTCAATTATAATTCCAATAGATCATTTTTCTCCAGTTTTGGAAGCATGTTATGTTTTCCTTTCGCATTCTTTATATATTTACTTTTATATTAAATTTTCAAGTTGGATAATTTTATATGCTTTGGAAAATTCAATTATCTTTAAAGAGTGGGCGAAAACCGAATTAAGTTTCTTTTTATTTTAGCTTGATATTGTTTGCAAAATATAGTTAGATGATTTTTCAGATGTATTAATTTTCCTTTGGGTTTCTCTATCGACAAAAACACATTTTACTGAAAAAGAAATTAACCATGTATATGTCTGCCAGTAAGGTCGATTCATTATAATTCTGTTAAAGTCAAAAGAGATTAAATTATGATGTAGTTATGAATATGACTAGTTCTTTGATATAATGTTTTATAATTTTTGGTGCATCCTGTTTTCGATCGAATAAATAAATTTCAATCTGGGAATGGTTTTTATGCAGAGTTAGTTCATATTTCATACCCGCAGATTGAAAATAATATTTTCCATTTTCGTGCGCGCTTGAGAAGTATAAGTCAGGTCCATATTTTTAAGTCAATGATCGGCCGAGAACACTGAGAAGCAATATTAAAACTTAATTTTTTATTGAAGGAAATTTAAGCTGCAAGTTATAAAACAAATAAATCTTTATGATCAGTTTAGCTAAATAAAATAATAAAAAAAAGGGATCACAAAGATCCATCAGGTCACATAGTCCTTCCAGGTCACATAGACCTCCCAGGTCACATAGACCTCCCAGGTCACATTGACCTCCAGGTCACATAGACCTCCCAGGTCACATAAACCTCCCAGGTCACATAGACCTTTACCCAGGTCACATACACCTCCTAGGTCACATAGACCTCCAGGTCACATAGACCTCCCAGGTCACATAGACCTTCGCAGGTCACATAAACCTCCCAGGTCACATAGACCTTCCCCTAAGTCACATAGACCTCCCCAGTCAAATAAGTTTTAGTACTCAATGTGTTTTCAGTGAGAATTAGTGCCAATAAAATTAATTAAATAATACCTTTGTCACAGAAGAAAAATATGTAAACAAATAACATACAAATAAAACATTCGAGCTCATCGCTCCAACAAAAATAGAATGGGCCATACAGGCCAAATGATGTTAAACCTTTATAAAACTTTAATATCAAATAAATATAATTTAATATCGGTTAATAGTTTGATAAATTTTAATTGTTGCCCAGAGAGAAAGAAACTCACCTCTATCCAAATATAGGTCTACACAAAACACCACTAACACAATAATGAAAACAGTTTTGCAAATTCTTCTAGGAGCTGTATACATTCATATGCTGTTCGATCAACTGGGTTACCAACTAAAAAAGGTAACTTTTAATCAGATTTTGTGCATTTTCAAAATAATGTAAGATGGGTGCAAATATAGGTTTATCTAAAAGTCTATTACTTTAAATTTTGTGATAATTAGTTATTGTGGTAAAATTAACGAAATATAGAAATTGCTAAAATGTAGACAATTAGTTTTGCAAAACTTTTTCCAAAATAATTTGTAAAGTTTTACAAAACTATGATGTAGTTCATCCCCAAAATAAATTAAAATAATAGTTATTTTTGTTACAAGTACCCAAAAAGGAGTTTTTCAGGACGAATCATTGCTGTTTCCGGACGAGGCGTGAGCCGAGTCCGGAATAGCAGATGAGTCCTGAAAAACTTCATTTAGGTACGTGTGACAAACACTATTTTTTGTCATACGCTCCCAAAATTTAATTTCCATTTATAAGCTTTTTGCAATTCTTCAGAACGCCTAAATTTGCAAATTTACCATAATTTTTGAAATCATAATGTACGACAAAGTTAGCTAAGAATTTGATATCGTAGCAACTATTTGACAATTTTGTCATGTCATTCGAAATTTGAGATTTAGACATATACAGGAAATTTGGAATAGTCCGTAAAGGTTGCCATGACGACTTTTAGGGACTAGGCCTAAAAAGAAGCATTTTACGGACTCAAATGAGTCCGTAAAATAGCTGTTTTTGGGAGCGTATGACAAAAAGAATTTTTTTAATTTAATTTAAAATTAATTCATAATATAACTGATAGGAGATTATTAGATACATATGAAAGTATGGAAATTATTAAATCTAAGAATAGTTTAAATAGAGATAGAGGGCCTATTCCGTATAGTCCATTGTATTGGTTGGTCAAGCATGACTAGTGGGATTCCAGGATTGGTTCCTTTGGTTCCGCTTGATTGAGCAAACAGTAGTATAAAAGGGAGTTCGGTAGATTTTAATTTTAGTTTTAATCATCTCCTGATGATGCTAACATGGTTGGCGAAACGCGCGTCGAGTGCAAAAATTTTGTTTCGGTATGGTGGATAAAGCTCAGTTTTAGTGCATGTTGCCGAAGGTTCCAAACCCCAACATAGTCAGTATGTTTGAGTAAGATTCGCAAAAGCAAGGGAAGGAGAATTATTGATCTACTATAAGTTTCAGAGTATCAATGGTTGCGTCTTCAGAGGTGTTGATGAAAATTTAGCTTGTACTCACGAACAAGCAGGTAGTAGAATTGTCTTCCATTTAGCAGGCCTGCCAGCTGGTAGCAAAGTTGCCGTAAGAGCATCGGAGACAGATATTCTTATTATTATCTGGGGAAGTGCCGACAATTTTTTAAAGATAATGTCTGTTTGGTTGGAAGTCAGCACTCTGTCGAAAAATCATCTTAGGCACATTTACATCAAATCATTAGCTAGGTCCATAGGACCGAATTTGTCTAAAGCTCTCCCTGAATTTCGCTAAGTTACAGGATGTGATTATACAGCGGCATTTTCACAAAGGAGTAAAGTTAGGCCGTTCGCTGTATTAGAAAGAACGCCTACCGCACAGAAAGTGTTCAGCTTCTTTGGTTGTCCTTCGTATATAACAGAAGAACAAATTTAAGGTACCGAAAAGTTTATGTGTGAAATGTACAGGCAGAAAAATATTACGAACATAAATGAAGCTTTAAGATCGTACAAACCAGAACCTCTTTGGACTCTCTTAAAAAGTTTGGTGGAAATACATTGTCTCCGTGTAGAGAGCCACTAAAAATTGTGCCATTTGGAGGAAAACTCAAAATTTAGTGGTTCGAAGTTCCTCAGACACCATCATCACTTGAGGAAATTTGTCTGAGGAAAGTTCACAATCAGATGATGTAGACATTTTTCTTTCTTCCAGTGATGAAGAATCGTAATGGCTCTGATGAAATTCACATAACCAAAGTTCCAATTTCTTTTTATGTGACAATAGTTTCCTAACTTGCGAAAACTGTGTTAATATATTATCTGAGTGGTGATATTTGTTTATTTCTTGAGGTTGCTATCGTTTATAGATAAAAATGTAATTCCTTCCGTTGTGTGTGTATTGTTTTTATTTTAATCAAATGTATGTTGGAGTTCACAGCAACCTATTTAATATCTTTTTTCTTCAAACGTCAGTAAATCCGTCATTACTCGACTGTGTAGGCGGCCGTGAAGTTTCGTTTTTCCTCCGCCGGAGCTTTACTTTTCACTTTTCCGCCGGCGGAGGTAAAAGTGTTACCATAGCAACATAGATACAATACAAACAGACAACAAAATAAGCGTGAACAACTCAAGGTTTATTAAACTACAATTTGTATTTATCACTCAATTTGTGACTGCATTTCTAAAAATCACTAATTTAGGAACAAATTGGTTATTATTTAATCGAACTTACTCAATAACTGCTTATCAATACGGAATTAAAACGCAATCGGAGACCCAATCTTAAAAAATAATTATTGTTGACAGTGTCCACTGACAGCTTGATGTTACATTATATTAACCGACACCGGTCTAGGCAAGGCCACCTACGACCGTGGTCTAAGCCGCCTTGCGAACCCATTTATCTTTAATAATAATTAGATATTATTACTATTAAAAAGAGATGTTTTTGCATTAATTTGTCGACATTTGAAGAAAAAACAGCATATTTTATTTGGAGGAAAAGTTACTTTTCATGGCTTGCTCTCTATTACCAGCCTCACTCCGTTCGGCTGTTAAACACGAGCGCGCCATGAAAAGTATCACTTTTCCTCCATATAAAATAATATACTATTACAGTCATAACATATTATATGATTTTCAAGATTACAGTTACCCATAGCAGCGATATCGTTCTAACGTGTGGTGGCTTGCGCATCGAAGCGACCTGCTACGAATGTTTTGAAAAGCGTCTGCTGACGTTGTGCATCCATCTGTCACAGATTTAAAAACCTGAGAACCAAAATCTCAATGCAGGCAACTTTAATTGGGAAATCTCTGGACAAAAAGCAACAAAGTAGGATACCATTGGAAAGAGAATTGAACGTTGTTTAAAACGATGTGCCACTTGACCCCCATTCTCATTTAAGGTTTTAAGGGTCACATCTACCCCTCCTAAGGTTGAAACAGGAAGGCTAAAAATATTCATTTAAAGTGTTGCCCTTACAAATAAAATTGCCGTGTCTTTTCGAGTTTTCATATTTTTAACTGACACCCGTATATACATCATTAATATTGTAGAATCGTATAAATACAATTAACATTTTGTATCTTATGAGGAGGTATTTTTCACGCCAGCTCTCGGTCTAATAGGAATGTTTAAAATGTTAGATTGTCCGTAATTTGGCTAGCAAAACAAAGTTTGTTGGAGTGAAAAAGAATAGCTAATTGAGCGGATTGGTAATAATTTAATCTAAAACAGATAAAATTTAAATAAGGAGAAAAGTTTCAAAAATAAAATTTAATAGAATTAATTTACGAATATTGAAATTTTAAAGTAAGGTGTGTTCGGTTTCTACAGTTAACATTTAGCATATAGCAAACACCTATTGTTGCCTTTTCTTAAAGTACCTTTATCATATTTTCGGCTGTACAACAAATTTGTTAATGCGTTCAACGCATTTGACCTAGAGAGGAAAATATTATTTTATGGTTTGCTTACTTAACCTTAATTTTTATGTCGGTGGGAGATTAAAATCTCATTGAAGCTTAGTTATTATTAAAATTTTATTTTGTGAAGTTTGTCTCGTTATAAATTAGCATTTTTGTGTTCGGTTTTGTATTTACTTTTTTGTATGTACATTAATGGACTCAAAGAATGACGTTAATATATGCGCATAACAAATGAACTCCATCTACAAACGTAAGAATACCTGTAATTTTTTAAATTATTCTAATCACGATATATTTTTTAAATTTAAAACTTTTGTTATTCATTCTGTGTAAATTAAACTTATAAAAATCCATTTTGCTAATGTTACAAGACACGATCTTTTCTCGATAATTATCTGAAACTATGAACAAAAAATATTCAAAAAATTGATAGCTCATACCTTGGTAGAAGTGATTCATTAGTATCAATAAAGGGATGATTTATTATTTTAGCCCAGAGGTGAGAAAAATATTTCTTGGAAAAAATTACTCAATAGCTTCTAAATGACGATGGAAGTCGTTGATGTTTGTCATGTCGCACAACGTTTTCTATAATTCTCTTTCAGGAATTAAAATAAAGGGTACTATGGCATATTTTTATTCAAGCAGATAAATACCAAATTAGGTATCTATTTTAGCTTAAATAAATAAATATCTGAATAAGCCATGCAAAATGCGAGATATCGCTCTAACAGACAGACAGTTTTGAAATTAATTCCTAGAGGCAGTGAAACGTTAATTTCGTTTAGTAACAGGCGCAC
>MU182085.1:641110-687719 GCA_016904865.1 Pissodes strobi
ATTCCTAGAGGCAGTGAAACGTTAATTTCGTTTAGTAACAGGCGCACATTAGTCAGTTATTTGATTTGTCAGGAATTATAGCATAATTAATTTTATGGACGTATAAGTGTATATTAATGTAGGCTTCCAAATCAAGGACGCGTATATTCCATGCATAATACTACACTGTATTAATCTATTTATGCATCAAGAAACACAAAACAAGGCTTTTAATATTACCCTGCAATGCTATTTATAGACATGTATTGAGATGTACGTATATTCACTGCGGCTGTACATACATATAAATTAGCGTCGCCTCTCTTCAAAAACAAAATTTCAGACAACACGAGAGGTGAAAAAAATATCGACAAACTTATTCCATAAAAATAAACTATACTCTGGTTCGCCTAAAATTAAAAATAAATGTGTTGCCATTTCCCGCAGTTAATCGCTTTAGTTAAAATTACTATTATCAAACCTTGATAAGCGGTTTATATTTTAGCCTAAAACTTAAGATAGGTTATTTCCTTCAAAAAATAATTATTATATTCATGAATTTATTTTCTTTAACAAATATACACATTCTATACGTATTCCACTTTTGATTCCACTACATTCAGTTTAGTTTCGGTCTACTTTCAGAACGACCATATGTATACAATATACGAATGAACCCAAGACTCTTGTCTTTCATTTTCAAATGTCAGTTTCACGAAGTATAATAAAATACAGTTTGATGTATCTGGTTGCCAGCAGACTTGCCGCAGATTTTTGGAAATTTTCTTCCCTCCCATAATCGAATTGAAATTAAATCTACATCGAAGCACACGTATCCCGACATCGAGATCTGAGTAATGATTAAAAATCCCTTTAAGTCATAAAAAGGTCCCGTTAGGTAAGTTAAAGCATAAGGCGAAAAAAGCAACCGTGCCAACGCTCCCGAAATGACCGAGATAAAAGAAAATAATAGCTTTTGCTTAATCAGAGTAAAAGGTGGTCATGGAGAAGCTAACTAAAGGAGAAAAAGGTAGCAAGAATGGGATACAGAACTCGTGAATGCCCAAAGAAAAGGTCGGAAGTATTTCAAAGTATACATAGATTTATTAAGCGCCTTTGTGTCATCGAATAACAGATCATATGCAGGCTCTTTCTGTGAAAAAAAAAATCGGATGCTGGGTACAAAAATATAATGATACCAAAACAGGTTTCAGCATTCGATAAACGCAAGCTGAACGGCCTAGATATAATTTACATTTTATCTACCATCGCTGAAGCTTTAAGACATTGTTATGTCTCTTCTTCTCTTCTTTATCTTCAAATCGAAAAACTGGCAATCATTCTAGATAAAAAAATATGGAAAAACACTGAAAACGTGAAGAAACCTCTTAAAAAATGCGATTTCTTCGCTCCTGTATTTATTATATATTTTCTGATTTAACTGGTTCTAAGAAACATTATATAACTGCATGAAAATATTCAGAAGAAATTCTAGGCCTACCAGTTTCACAGAATTCATCTGAGAGAGGGAGTAAGCTTCTACAGTAGTGAGAGAATTCGGTATACATGGTAAAGTTAATAAGGTATGTTGTGACACCACAGCTTCAAATTTAGATTAATGTAATGCTTTTTTGTGGAACACATTTGCAATGTATGCCCTCTGGACACCAAATTTATAATATAACATAAATAGTTAGAAGACGATCTTAATGAAAAATTACATTCTTCCAATAAATGTGATGTACTACTGACTAGTATTCAAATATTTACAAGAGTTTGGCCTAATATTCATCTTCTTTAGAAGATGAAAAGATATATTATTCATTATTACAACAGCCTCGCGAAAATTCTTACATTTAACCTTGTGAACAAAAATTTTAAAAGTAATGACATTGTGATTTTATTTTAAACAGATTGCGAATCACCATTAAAAACTAGTTCTAATGTAGTCGAATATTAAAATTTACAAACGATGAAGCAGAAATGGGTGTTAAATGATTTTTCCATTTATTGGAATTCAAACCAAAATTCAAAGCGCTTTTATAATTCTATAGACAACTGAATGCAAGAACTAAAGCAATAACACTCGTGCATGGGTCCTGCAACTGTAAGCCAATCACCAACGGTTACTTCAGTTCAGAACAAAATATGCCACTTTATCTTCAACTGAAAATCAGATTAAATCTAAAGTCTATTCAATGACATGGTCGCTTTTCTGGTACAAATTAGCTATCTCTTTTGATGGCAGTGGTACAAACACTGAAGGAAGATCCTATCGCACTAAACGCGTGGCGTCTGTGCAAAGATGTGTATTGGCATGGTTCTTGAATAGCTGTAGCTTGTAAATAGAGGGAAGCAGATGTCCTGAGAATGAGTTTCACAGTAATGTACTGAGCCAGACAAAGGAGTCCTTGTTAAGCGATATTCTAGGTGTTTCCAGTTGTACGAAGAATAGGTGCGCTCTTACCGTCTATCGTGACTATCTGACATGCATTCCTGGGCGCGGTATTAGGCGAGCTGGGAACATCTGCCTTAAAAATACCTGTTAAACAGTGATACCTCTGCCACATGTCTGCAGTGTTCAAGACTATCCATACCGGGTCCACCCCAGGTCACCGAAGAGACGCGCAGCTCTTTTCTGAATGGAACCCAGCAGCTTTAAGGTGCGCTTAGGTGCGGCACCCCAGATATGTGAGCAATATTCTAAGACAGGTGATATTTGCGCTTTGCCGAGCAAGAGTACCGGTTGTGGGTGCATGCAGTTTTTTGTTGCGAAATAGGGCACCAAGCCTCTGCAAAGCTCATTTTCCGATGTTAGCACCATGATCATGCCAAGATATATTGCTGTTAATCGAGACACCCAGTAGTCCGATTTGCGAGGACAAAGGAATGATAGATCCTGCCATAATGATGTCATTACCAGCCGTATTGTCTTTCTTTGTAAACGCTGCAGCTTGGGCTTTTGCTGCATTGAACTGGACCAAATTTATGTCGCCCCAAGATCGAACTTTCGCCACATCTAGAATAATTATTGCTGTAATCTGCTCTTATCTGAGGTGATAAGCCTCAGTCACTAGTAAAGGTTTTTCTGATCTAAACTGAGAGGCAAGGGCACTCTCGTCTGCAAAAATGTAAACAGGATTATTGGTTTTGGTCAGCAGGTCATTAATATAGATAAGAAACAGGTGAAAGTATTGCTCCTTGAGGCACTCCTTCATTAATGATGAAGGTGTCTAAAATATGTCCATCAAGTGCAACGTGCAGAGATCGGATTTTTAAGGAAACTGGCAAGCCATCTGCACAGAGATGCTGACAGTCCGAATGAGGGCAATTTGTTGAGCAATCCGTCATTCCAAACTCTATCAAATGCCTTCGATAAATCCAACACAATCGTTAGAGATTCTCGTAGTTGTCAATTGCTCTTCTCCATACCTGAGTGACCTAGGCCAATATATCTCTTGTCGATCTCTCTTTGCGAAAGCCGTATTGGTCTATTAGTAAGAAAACAGAGTTTTATCCACAATACCGAAACAGTTTTTTTGCACAGGACGCTCGTTTTGCTTGCCATGTTAGCATCATTAGGAGATGATTAAAACTATTTAATAATCTCCTGATCATGCTAACATGGTTAGCGAAACGCGCGTCGAGTGCAAAAATTCTGTTTTGTTACTGTGGATAAAACTCTGGTTTAGTGCATTTTGCCGAAGGTTCCAAACCCCAACATAGTTGGTCTATTAGGTATCGTCCATTAAACAAATATTTTTAAAAAATAGAACAATGCTACTTTTCTATGGCGATCAGTGGCATTTTCCGTACATTATTGCATATTTTCTCCTCGTCAGAGAATCCAAAAAATATATATAGACAGTGTCTTGTAGGCAACCAATTTGCACCGGAATAAGACTCAGTAAGTAGTTGTGCAACCAGACACTACCAGATATGTCTTATAATGCAACTAATAATGACAAGCATAGCAACCCATATAAACAAAACTAAAAGGTAATGTTTACGCTGCTGACGAACGACAGAAAAGTGAATGTTCTCAATATCTATTAAATAAACATAATACAAGTATTTATAAATACAACAACTATAAGAAAAGTACATGCCGATCTGCTAGACTAGTATGGGCGAGAGGAAATCAACACATATGCTTCTTCGCTCAACGGTACCTCCTCTTAATTAAATTGATACCAATCCCTCAAAAACACCTCAAAATCTGAAAGCCCTAATTACATTAATATGCTTGCATACCAGAGAGGATTTGCTTTGGTCGATTTATTACGTTTTGTTTCATTTAAAAAGTTACGTTTTTTGTAACAAATGTAATTTTGATAGAAAATACCCTTCCGTAGCTACCTGCTGACTATTAAAAATTAAAGTCCAGGTTGGTGGTTGGTTGGTTCCCTATAACGATTCCTAATATAGGATTTTACTAGATAGTTGGCATTCTCACCATCTGGGGAAAAGTTCCATCTATGAGTTATCTGAAAAATTGCAGTTTTAAAATTCAATGTGCCCGAAAACAAGACCTTAATGAAAATCCGCTCGAAGCTATTTTTAGAGTCTCCTTTATTACAACTTGTTCAAAGTTGCCATAAAAAATCCTAAAGTATCTCGTATATGCGTATCTCAATGTTTTATTAGAAGTCTTTAAATGTAAAATGTAGCAATAAATTGTCAAACCGAGAGTTTTTCTTTTATAAATTTAAATTTTATCTCCCTAAAGGTCATTGCGAAGCTGATGATATAAATTGGACTCCGCCGCCGATATTTCCTAAATTCGAAACTAAATTGAGTATGTATTATTGCTAAAAGACTATTTCAAAAAATTATCTGTTTTTAATGCTTTTCCAGAACCAGTTTTCCTTTTGGGCATAAATAAATGAACTATACAACCTTAGGCGACAGTGTACCCTTGAGCTACGTGTTAATGCGGCGTTACTAGTAGTGACAAAAGTAGGAATTTCCCGACTAAAACGCAGAAGTAGGAACAAGAATATTTAAGAAAGCTATTCTAATAGAATAATAATATATTTTTATTTGCCCATATTTTTCATTGAAGAGTAGAAACCAAAAAATTTTATTAACTTAGTATTTAGTTCAATCCGTGCACTCTTTGTTGATGGACAATTAAGGGAGACTTTGTGTGTTATGTTACCTAGTATAAGAATCAGCGATATATTATTTCACATATTATGTAGAAAAATTCAAACTTCATCTCACTTCAAGTACGAAATAGCATCTGCATGTTATATTGCTAAGGTCCTTCTAAACTTAGGGAATGGTTGGTAAAACCATTTAGATTTTCACAGTTTAAGAGCTCCAAAGTTTAGTGTGGAACCTTGTATATTGTGTGTTTTACTCCTTTGGTATGCACATTTTCCTGATTAGCAGCGATAAACTAAAAAATTGCATTTAATCTTGAATTTTTCTTGCTGGTAAATGTCCAAATATTTCAAGAAGTGTTCCCATACACGATAATTCTAGCTTCAAAGAATGTTGCATAAATGACCCACGAAAATATTAACACATGCCCCAGGATTTTTCCCATTCAATCTTGGGTTAATATCAAAATTGAAAGTTAACTGACATATTCGGTGAATTAACTATTTAGGTCAGGTTTTCAGGTTATCTCAAGTTACCACGTCCTGCCAAAAGAAGATTTTTCTGATAAAGTTAATAGCTGTAAGCTTTGTTCCTGAGGAGTTAACTTATAAATCCTTTGAAGTGGCTCTTAGCTCCAGCACGCGTTCTTCAACAAATATAACATATTTAATAGATCGTCACTTTGCAAGCTTCTTTAGATGGTGTATGAAATCAGTAATTAAACTTATGCGTATACACTTCTTGTTTGATTATGTTTATAAATTTATAAAAAAACAAAGAGTTATTCGCATCTATCGCCATTTGCATTAGCGCTCAGTCAACTGTCTGGTAAACTGCATTTAAGAAAATTTTGAGAACTTTAGAGTTAATTAAACGCAACACTTTCGGTACTTAAAATTGTTTTCCAATTTATTATAGATACGATCACCATTGAAATATTTTTTATTTATATATTTATTAAATTTATTTGTTCCAGTTTAAGTATATTCCGTTATTATTTAAATAACATGAATCTTATTTAAGCAAAATCAAAAAGTTCGCCAAGATAACTGTTTTTCTGATATGAAAGGAATTCCATAAATAATCTTATTCGTCAAAGTCGAGCAGTATTATTGAAGAGCGAAACTATTAAGTTGGCTGAACATAATAAAAGTCGTTGTACCCTTTATAAAGGGAAGACCTAATTACTTTACGAAATGTCAATAAAATGTTAAAAGTAAAACTAGAGTAGGAACTCCCATTACTTGTCTTTCAACTCTTGAGATTATTATTAGCATTATACGTAGACATATAACTAAGGCTTTGCTCTGAAGTAAAACAAGAACGTCACATCATTCATGTATAATAACTTCATTCAAAAATAATTATGATATCGATCACTAAATAATAGAATTTAACTTGTAAT
Source organism: Pissodes strobi (assembly GCA_016904865.1). Taxonomy (NCBI): domain Eukaryota; kingdom Metazoa; phylum Arthropoda; class Insecta; order Coleoptera; family Curculionidae; genus Pissodes; species Pissodes strobi. Next base: position 647,604 of record MU182085.1, read on the forward strand.
TGTTTATCTTAAGCTGAGCCTCACATACGACTAATTTATCTAATTTTTGTATGAAGCATTCAGATATTTATATATTTTTCTCATTCAAGTCATCCCTTAATTTTCCTACTTGCATCATAACACTCATATTTACCATTTTACTCGAATCTTGGAAATTAAAAAATATCTAGCTACTACTTCTATAAGTATTATAGTGATAGATATCATTATATCTCTAGTACAGTTCATGTATAACTTCAGTAAAAAATTAAGACATCGATCACTTAAATAGTAGAATTTAATTTGTAATAGTTTATCTTAAGCTGAGCTTCCTGCACTACTAACTTATCTAATTTTTGTATGAAACATTTTCTTGTTTATCTATTTCTCACATTCAAGCCGTCCGTAAATTTCCCATCATCATCATCATCATCATCATCTCTTTAACTGAACCTACAGAGTTTGTGTTAGTTTCGAAATCCCTAAATAACTATATATAAGATATTCTATTGACACATACAGAGTGACAATGACACATACACCCTCTTTTTAGTGGGGTGTTTTGATTGATACTAAGACGGTCGCAGCGCGTACTATGGTTGCTTGACCGACCTTATCTGGTATCAGTGTAAAATTTAACTTGCCTTTCTTAGGTTTTATTGACGAATGCTCCATTGGGATGGATGACTATACAGGTTTACTTGATTTCCGGGATGAAAAGATAGTGAGGGAAGGTCAATACGGGAAAGCAGATCGAAAAAAAAAACCATTCCACGGTTCGTTGGTACTTATTACACAGCACAACATAAAGCACTTATGAAAACAGCACCGAAGGTTATGGCAATCGCAACCTTAGTGCGCGACATATAAATAATTAACTTGTCCTTTAGCCGGCTCCGGGTTGGCCACTCAGAAATGAACTGCAGCTTGATAAGTGGATATTGCACAGTAAGAAGAAGGAGCATGCATCGGAAAAATTCTGACGACTCAGATAGCAATGTAATTTCCAATTCTATAAGAAGAGATTGATTTGAACAATTATCATGAACAATATCCACTGTTGTGACACTAACACACTAGATATACATGATTGCTTTGCTAAACTTAGGCCTTTAATAGACAAAATAAGTAAAAAATCTCTGGAAAATTCCTACATGTATAGCATCATAATATTGATGAAGCAATGGTTCCTAACTTTGGCAGGCACCCCGGAAAAGAACTGATCAAAGGAAACACCTTTCGTTATGGATAAAAATTATGGGTGGATACCACTATTTATGGATACATAATGGCGTCTGTGATTCAGAATTATGCCGATGCATTTTGTTTAAAAATAAATTCAGAATGTAGAGCTTGCTTTGACAACTTCTTCCTTAGCGTCCCCTCTCATATAGAGTAATTTTGCTATAGAAATATCAAGGTCATCGGTACTCTTCGAGAAAAAAGAAGAAGAAAGTTTCCCTCGCTTTGTAAGAAAATGGCCCAAAAATCAAAAAAGGAAATTGAAACATGGAACATGGAACTTTACATCGACCACCAATAAACGTTCCATAATCATTGTTAATTGGAACGACAATTAATAGTACCAATAACGTTATTTCGAATTCTGAATGAATGGACCGTTTCACCTGTATCTCGCTATTCACGTACGAAAAAAAAAACCGAATGAATGTTAAGCAACTACAAACCATAAAAGTATATATCAAATACATAGACGGAGTCGATCGAAGCGTTCAAAATATAAGTCTTTACCGGACATTCGTCAGAGATAAAAAATGGTGTTTTCTAATGGTAGTATAATATGTTCTGAACTTGACCATGTCAAATACGTGCAGGTTACAAAAAAATCGAAAATGGGAAACATAAGAATCTGACTGAAAAGCAGCAACAAAATAATGCAGGCCTTCTTTGCTTCAAAATGTAGATTCCAGATTTAACGGAATCGATCGTCTTGCGACTCGAGAAAAATTACCGCCATGCAGAGTGTGTCATAAAGTTATCTGCGTCAAATGCAAAATTGCAATACACAAAAGGTGGTTCATGGAGTAGCACATATCAAAACAAAAGGTTTTAATTATTCATTATAATGGTGTTCATTTGTCCTGAGAATACATCTATTTTCATTTACTGTCCTTTTTATTATTTTTTTATACCTAAATGATTACTGTAACATCCATTATTGGAATCTAAAAATAGTGCTCTCTGCTACAATGTTGCAAAAATTTAGCCAAAATCTTGAGAAGAATTGTTAAATATATTTTCAGTTTAAAAGCTGCTCATAGAAATTGGGTCCTATAAGTTGCTTTTCAAATTAAACCACACCAGATATTGATCTCTATGTTACGTTTTTTTTTAAATTAAAATTATGGTGTTTGATTTTGGAATGAATACAAAAATTATATCTGCTTAAGATAAAATATGTAAAATATTAAATATCAAAATATTTAGCATCAAATCCTAAACACTAAACACCAAGCATTAAACATGAAATCATTAAACCAGTGTGTAAGATGCTCAAAATTAAGTATTAATTAAGAAAAAAGTCGTTGACTGCGTATAAGGCTCTCTCCAGTAAGTATAATCTCAAAGCTCTGCGAAATGCGGGAAAGGATGTTATTGACTTCAGTTCAAATGGTAGATTATTGTGCATTTTTTTGCATTGTATAATATAGAGCTTTTAACTAACTCTGAGCATGGGGTTGGCAGATAAAGATCATGCTCCGTATTCCTAAGTGGATAGTTGTGAAATGGTCTATCTGGAATGGTAGATACGTGCTTGCGGATTAAGCAAACCGATTCAAATATGAATAAGGAAGGAAGAGTTAATATTTTAAATATTTTAAAGAAATCCTGGCAGTGAGTTCTACTGTTTAGTCCCAGTGAATATCGAACAGCTCTCTTTTGTAGTTTGAAAATACGCTCAAATTGAGTCGCACAACACGTACCCCAGAATGGAAGGGCGTATCGGAGGTGCGACTCAAAAAGGGCATAATAGACTGTTTTAGCAGTTGACACGCTAAGTTCCCTGGAAACAGTTCTTAACGCAAAACAGGCAGAACTTAATTTTTTTGATAAGACATCGATGTGCAAGTCCCACTTCAAATGGCTGTCCACAACAAGCCCCAAAAATTTCACAGATTCAACGACGTCGATAGTGGTGTTATTAAGTACAAAAGATGGCAACGTACTTTTATATGGCAAAACTTTAGTTTTAGAAACGTTGAGGCACAGGAGATTAGAATCACACCATGATTTAATGGTGATTAAGTCACTAGATACAGTTCTATGAAGCGTCGTAATATCCGGATTGCTCCAGGTGAAGCTAGTATCGTCCGCAAAGAGACAAACTTTACCGCTAATGTCCAGACAAGCAATGTCGTTGATAAACAGCAGAAACAAAATGGGGCCTAGTACTGAACCCTGGGATACTCCACAATCTATTGGCCTGCAAGAAGACATCGACGTATCAACCCTCACAAGCTGACTTCTGTTGTTAAGATACGACTTAAACCATTCGAGAGTACTGCAATTTGTTAATTAAGATATTATGATTTACACAATCGAAAGCTTTAGAGAAATCGCAGTAAATGGTTGCTGTAAAGTGATGGTTGTTCAGGTTGGAGTATACATAATTAAAGAGGGGAAACATAGCATCATTTGTGCATTTGTTACTTAAAAATCCAAATTGATGGGTAGTAAGTATTTTATATTTAGAGAGAAAAGATAGAAGCCTTTTTTTAACCAATCTTTCAATGATCTTTGATAATGTGGGAAGTAGTGCAATTGGGCGATAGTTCGAAGCTTGGTCTTTATCTCCTCCTTTATGCAAAGGAATAATTATTGCCGTCTTAAGACAGTTTGGAAAAACCCCATTTTGGAATGACTTGTTAATTAAAGCAGTAAGATGGTTTAATGTGCATTCCGGCAGGTTTGAAAACATTTTCAGAGTAAGCCCATCAGTCCCAGATACTATTGGTAAGGAAATGTGACTCATCACTCCACAAAGATATTTTCATATTCGCTATATAAATCATTAAGCATTGCAATTTTCAAGTAGAAGGACCTGACTCTAGCTTATAAGCCAGTTTCGGCAAAACACACCCGTATTTTTACGATTCGAGACTGTGAAATATAAGTACCATAAATTTAATGTAATATCAGTGTCGTGTTTTCATCGGTTTACATTGTTTTTAATCTTACTATTTTTGGTTTCTCCTAGCCGCCAAATTCTTTTACATTTCAACGCAGACTTGGACATGTTCCGTCAACAAACATCAGAGATCGTTTTATGCGAAAAATGCAGCCAGCAAACACTATGCGCTCTTTATAATTTTAAAAGATATTCTCCATAAATCTATCTACTTATTATTCGTTGATGTAGTGAACCATTTTTAAACTTAAACGCGGAGAATATGTTGACCAAGCTAGCAACTCCGAAGACTGTTAGAAATTGTTATGAATTTGCGTATAATAATAGAGAAAGTAATCAAGTTAGTGCAAATAATATGGAACTATTAATGTTTAGCGTTCTTTCAACACAACAAATTTTGAAGACCCTTGCAAACGATTCATATTAATAGTGTCTTGATGCCTTGGGCGTCAAAAACCCCGAATTTTTAAGGCGTTGGAAAAATTCTATTTGATCGAAATCATCTACTATTTTTTGCCAAATTAAAATACATTTATTTATATTGTAAACAACAATTTTTACTAACACGTTTTAATTTGCCTATCTTATTACAGCGACTTATATTTTTCACCTTAAACCTTAAACTTCAACAAGTACAGTCATCCTAATTACGTAACCTCATGGCTCCACAATGCCGCCGCGCGCCACTCACCTTGCAGGGTTGTTACGTCCTCGTCTATTCGAAAGTTACGCCGCCTATAAAATTTGCTTGTTACAATATAATTGTGTAATACCTCTATACTAGTTTTAAAACTGACGTTTTACCTAAAAATTTAGACACTATAAACTAGAGCCTTAAAGTCTGTTGAAGTAGAATGCTTGTCAAATTTCTAATAAACTGCATTCTGCCGGTAGCGCATGTCTTAAATTTACTTCAAGTAGACCTAGCTTATAAGCGATTAAGGTTTCTAGCGCAAACCCCACATCGGCAACTCCTTCACCATCGGAGAAATGGTCTGGGACAGACATCAGTTGTGGTAAGGTTGGGGTTAGCGCTGGGAACCTTTTCCAGGGACCCAGCACAAGGCTGATAAAAACATAATTGTAGCGACTACTCCTTCATCGATGCTAGTGACCAAGGTTCATGCAATAGTGCCTACGGCTGCACGAAAGCGGCCAAGGAAGCAATCATTAATATTAAGGGTAAAATACTTAAGAAGTTTAGTTAGGGCGCTAATAAAAATGCAAGGCCACTGACTTTCAGGCCCCCCTACAGGTGCATAGAAGTCAGATGGCGTCCCCCCATTCAGGAGGACGAGTAATCGTCCACTCATGTTATTACCGATTGTCCAGTCCAGTGAACCTGAAGGACATAAGTAAGATTCAGCGGGAGAGGTTGTATGCATTTGCTGGGAATGTTGGGCTACGTGGCTAAATTGATGTATGCAATGGGAGATCTCCTGCGTTACGTGACCTGCCTATGGAACAAAGCCATCGAGAGCTGCGGCGAATCTCGTGCAATGGCTCTCGGCATATCCGAAGCATTTGATAGGATGTAGATTGCTGAATGGTTGAGCAAATTGACAGCATAGGGACTACCACCAACGCTGCTTCTATGGCTTTCCAATTTCTTATGGGCTCGAGGCATCTGAGTTGGTATTGATGGACATCTCTCGCAGGAATTTAAAATCGATGACGGAGTTCCTCAATGGTGCACATTATCTCCCATACTGTTCTTGCTCTATATTAACGCTCCCTTAGGCAGGACAAACAATTTTATTTACCGCTTTGCAAAAGAGAGCACTCTTATTAGGTCGGATCGAAAAAAACTTTTTTTTGAATTTGATAATGGCCCGGGTGGCAAAAGTTGCCATTCATAAAAGTAAGTTTTTTTGGCAATTTTTTTTTTTTTAAATCAACCCCTTCAGGTGCCCCAACCCCCTCAATAAATAAATTTTTTTTTGGAAAAAAAAATTCAAGACGGCCCTATGTGTAAAAAGTGTGTGTTCCAAAATTGGAATCTCTCGGAACATTTTTGGAGGTGCCCCAAAGAGCTAACAGAAAAAGATGAAATCCTATTTCATGCAGATAATACACTTTTAGCTGAAATCTAAACAAATTAACGAAATAATAGATTTATTGACGGTAGTACGACACGTTACATATCTATAAGGTAGAAACAAGTAAAAAAATCCGAACAAAAATATTAAAAGTAAGTGTAGGAACAATAATATAGGTAAGAAAAATAAAACTAGAAACTCAACAAAACTGAAGCTGCCAAAACATATTGAGCTTAAAAGGAACGTGCACCGATATACAAAAAATATGTGATTATTAACAAATATTTAACTTAAAACGTATATTATTATTAAAAGAAACAAAAAGTTATTTAAGCTTAAATTCTGACTTAGAATTAAATTGATTTCATAAGCTTCCTAGACTCCATTCGAGATTTTATGAAACCATCTCGTTTTTCCTCTCCACAAACTTTAGATGATGCCTCTGTAACTAAATGTACACATCTTTCAGTGGCCTGAGTGTGACAGGGGAACTTGGGCAAATCTAAAAAGGGCGCTGCAGTTTCTTGACCAGATACAAAACCTTCCAGGTCCTCGTCCGAGACGTGCTTTAATATTGGTGGTTCTGACCTATCTCTTTTATACCAATAAATCATTTCTGTATAATCCTCCGCCTGCATGTTCAAAGGAGGTACGCGAAACTGCCTGACAGATGTTGAATTTATGTTCTCTTTTCTAGAAGCAATTATTCTGCGGCATGCTAACTTGCGGATGTGATCTCTGTTATCTGCCAGCATCGCTAGAAGCACGTTCTCTGAGTGGCCAAAGAAGCCATTCCTCTGTATAACCACATCTACTATCTCCCTTAAATCAGTCGGCATATATCTTGAATATGCAATCAATCTCCACAAATGTCGTGGACCTTCAGTACACAATGGCTTACATTTGATATTGAACCATAATGGACCATATACTTTCATGATAAATGTAGCTAACTGTACCAGATTTTCCGTGGGATGCTCCGATGCGACATATAACCGAAGGATTCTACTCGCCGTTGTCACCCATCTTGAATATACGACTGGTCCTGGTTTAATCCTCGCAAGGTCTTCGCTGCATTCTCCAGATGATACTGCATGCAACATATCATACAAATATTGTTGATCAGTACTTAAAATATTTCTATCTAAATCAGGAATGGTGTTACTCCCAATTTGCGCGAATTTGACTAGAGGGAGGGTTTCACAAGCTTGTATTGATTTTCCAATGGCACCAGAGAAAGCTTTCGGACCTTGAGTAACACCATCAAGTTTGATTAAAAGGTGGCGTAAGGGAAGTTCATTTAGATGTAGCATGCAAATGAACCATTGAAGAGGGCGATTTAGGGCAATTTTTAAGAGTCTTATTATTCCTGCGTGTGTTCCTGTGTTGACATTAGTGCCATCACATCCAACTGCTATTAACGATTCAATCGATACTTCTTTTCTATTAAAGAAATCCAATATGGCATCCTTGATGACGACAGCTGATCCAGACGATACAGCTAAATGGCCGAGGTAAATGGAACCTGGCTCTTTTACCAAGGATATATGCTCCTCTGTGATGGTACTACAATAATACTTATTGCCCTTCTTAATTTGTGTCAGGGATTTATCCTTCCGTCCATCAAAATATAACGCTTTTACTACCTCCATGTTCTTATGTTGCAATTCTTTCCTGTGCTTTTCCCTTTCCCGACGAACTTTATTTCGATATATTATTTTAGAAGTGTCCTGTTCATTAATGATGCCCAAATCCTGTAACAGAGCGGAAGAAAGTGATGCAGCGCTTCTGTCTGAAACACCGTAACGATCGCACTCCCTAGCAAAAGTTGTGAGATTTACCCTCATTTGCAATTTTGAAACATCTTCAGTTGTGGAAGAACAAGAGGGCTGGGGATCAGAGTCAGGCAACTTTCCAGGATGATTCCTAGTCTCATTTCCAGAGTCTCCTGGCCCAGATGAAGTATCTTTAGACTTTAATTTTGGGCGTTTTTCAAATCGTTCTTCAGATTCTTGGGATCGTTCCATCTTTCTTTGGTTTCTTTTTGCTATTTTCCTGGAGGATGCTACATCAATTGATCCTATGACTAGGTTTCTGGTAGTTCGCTGATCTATTACAAATTCCCTTTCTTGTGCTGGAATTTTCTTCACTTTTGAACAATGGCAATCGTTGAGGTCTTTACATTTACAACTAGCAATATCAAAGAGAGTTCCCTCCCAGTTAAGTTTTAAATCTCTGAGCTTCTTTGTGTAGCTTTCAGATTGCTGTCTGCCCTTATATGGTTTGAGTAAAGTCCTATAGTCAGTATTCAATGTTTTTATTTTCTCAGTAACTTTTTTAAATGTAATTGTTGGAACCGATGACTTCTTCCAGATGTCCACTACGGTGTTTGCAGTTTCTGTTGCTATTATTGAAGCTGGTGGATCTTTGCCTGCCATGATGTATTTTTTCTCATTCCTGACAAACAAGTAGTGTCGAATTATATCCGCATTCGTGGGAAGTCTTAGCTGGGACATCTCGGCAAGGGTTTCAAAGATAGGAGAAAGGGTGGTTTTCCTGGTAGGAGTTTTTGCGCCCATTTTACTTCATTTGGTATCTGAAACAAAAGAAACAATAGTTATTATAACATTTTTAGCTACAGAAATTTAATTAACTTGAATAAAACGAAATAACGTGAAAAGTAACCAAAATATATTTGTAAGTCAGAATATATGAAAACACATTTACCTGGGGCACCTCCAAAAATATTCCGAAAGCCTCCAATTTTTGAACACACACTTTCTAAACATTCAAGAGTTTGCACATAGGGCCGTATCGGATTTTTTTCCAAAAAAAAATTTTTTTTTTTGAGGGAGTTGGGGCACCTGAAGGGGATGATTTAAAAAAAAAATTTTTTTGGCAAAAAAGATTACTTTTATGAATGGCAACTTTTGCCAACCGGGCCATTATCGAATTCAAAAAAAAGTTTTTTTCGATCCGACCTAACTCTTATATCCTCATTCATGTAGATGTATTCTATATTGTTTCTATACAAATAATGCTTGCCTTTTTCTCCACTTCAATGTACGTTTCTTTTGCAAATAGAGAAATAGAGCCTCTTCTGGCTCGTAGGTGTAAACAGCGCAAGTGCTAGTTTAGTGACCCTATCGAAGCTAAAAAACCTAAAAGAAACTGGAAAACGGTCGACGTTTCGAGAAACAAATCTGCTGCCATTGTCAAAAACGAACAAATCTAAAAATGAAAGTGGCTAGTAAATGCAAATAACAGTAAAAAGATTGTGCAATTTGTCAAATTTTTATTTGACATTGAAAGCCAATTCAAAACATAGAAAACAAAATGTCAACTTATTCACGTCACCAAAATCTACAAGGCAACAGCACAGAAGCATGGAGTATTCTCATAAAAGTATTCTCAGTTTTCATATTTAGTGTTTCTAACAGGATATTCTGATTAAATTTGCATATTTAAACAGAATTTTCCCAGGATATGTTTCGATTTGAAATAAAGTTAGTCAAGCATATACTTAATATAGCGAGCGAAATTGAAATTTTCATACTTATTTAGTGTCTTCCGAGATATTGAGTAGACTGGTTTAATTTATTAAATTTTTGTTTTGTATTGGCCTTTTATTAGTTATTTATTTAAATAAATTATTTATTTTTACTAATTTGCCGGTTAGCTTTTCTTCTTACTAATATACCTGATAAATCAGACATCAAAAGTATTCCAACAAATTTAATACGGCCATTTTACCTGCAAAATACTTATGATTCAAGTTAACTGAAGGTAAACGAATAACGATTATGAGAGAATGATGAAATTCGCATGGCTATTTCAATATTCATAAATCTGCCTTCATCATTAGACAAAATCGACCAGACTTGCCCTCACAGCTTACTTTCTGATTACTATTTTATTAGGGAATATTGTAAAAGGATTAATAATGCTTACTTGGATTTTGTTTACCTTTCAAATAAAATGAAAGCTTGTCTGAAAGTTCATGATCTAAAACGTATCCCGAATTGGCGATCGATGCCTTGGGTTTGCAGAAATTATAAGAGTTTAAGGTTACAGAGAAAATATTTCAGCCCTTTGAATTTTTACTTAAAAACTTTATTGAATGCTACCTCTCTGGGATAGTTTGGGAGAACACAAGTATTGGCATTGCTTTAATTTGCTACAAATCTTCTATTTTCAAGTTTGGATATTTAGTCAGGTTTTGATTCGCCGTTAAAGTTTAAAAATAAAAATACAAAAACTATTGAGTTTTGCGCTGTATGCGTATTCCCTTCTTATAGCCTGTCAATAAGTTATCACAAACTGGCAAAAAATAGTTAAGAAATTATTAATAACACTAAAAATTTTTAATTGCGCTGAAACTCCACGTAATAAATAATAAACACCTTAATTCAGTGATAGCAGGCGTAATCCGCTTCCGAATAAAATTAGTTAAAATATGTGCTACTCTGTTTACACCCACTATGGAAATACAGTATGGGACAAAAATAATTATACCAACGTCTTTGAAAAATAGTCTTATACTGATATTTTCAAACTAAATGCATTAAATTCCATTTAAATCTCGAATATCAAAATATGCTTTGTCATGATTAAGATAACAAAATCCTACTCGGTAGATAACTTGTCGCGAGATGTTATGGAACCAAAATATGCAGTCCACGAAAAGCGATATCTTTCATAAGCAACCCGATATAGTACATTATATTATTAGCAGTAAAGATGGTACTTAAGAGCAACAAAATGTATCTTTTGCGCTGAGTAATACATGCTATTTTTCCTTCAGTTCATAAAACATTCGATAAATCTAATAGTTAATTATTTGTATTTTCCGAGCGGCTGCGGCTGTCGATTTTTCTTTTTATTGAGTAGATAAAAAATTAGGTTTATCGAACATCTGAAGAAAACAGTATATCGTATTATTAGGATCAAATTAAAATTTGAGCAGTGAGTATCCTTTTTATGTGATTCATACTATGAAAGATTATGCCCATAGCAATGGACTGTTTTAGGGAATGCCAAAGGTTTGTGTTTCCTCGCATCATATTAGTATATCTGGATACAGACTTCCGTTAGATAAAATAGTGGTTCAGCTGGGTAAAATGCCATCGGGTCGGGTTATAGATGCCTTCACCTTGTTATTAAACTTTGTCTTCCTTGTATCAAAATATTATTTAGGGCACATATAACAGACAGAGAATTAAATTATGCAATAATGCCCATAGCAACAGACTGTTTTGGAATATTAAAGGAATCTGTTTCCTTGCATCTCATTATTATATCTAGATGCAGACTTTACTTGCTTCAAATTCTGAAATAAAATAGTTGTTCACCTAAGTGAAATGTTATCGGTGCGGGTGAGAGATTCCTTCGCCTTGTCATTAAACTTTGACCTGCTTTTATCAAAATATTAATTTGAGCACATATAACTACCACACAGAAAACCATAGTATGCTATTTTAAAACTAAAATTAATGAAGTAAATATTCTTTTCTAAACAGTGATTCATACAATATTGCCCATAGTAACGTACTTTTTTGCAATACCAAAATACTGTTTCCCTGCATCTTATTATTAAATCTGGATACAGCCATTCTTCGTTTCAAATTATTAGATAAAATACTGTATCGGGTGAATTAATTTCAGTACGAGTACAAGATTCATTCCATGTTATTAAACTCTCATTTCCTAGTATTAAAGAGCTATTTAGAGTACAAGTAACTGCTATGTCAATATTTGAAGTAATATTAATATACAAAAAATCGGTACTTACAATTATTTAATAAAGTGTTATTCATATCTTAAGCGCTTATATCTATGACCACATATCGCTTTTTAATATATTAGAGAACTGCTTTCCCTTACATCATATAAGCATATTCGAATATTGACTTTCCTTGCCTCAGATTTTAATTTAAATTCAGTCTTGGACAAAATATTGTCTTTGCATTGCCTTTGACTTTATTTTTTCAATATTAAAATGTTATATATTTCAAAAAATTAAGTAAGTAAATTAGAGTGGTCAGTTTTTTTCAATTTATTAAAATGTGTTTCATAGCCTAATAGATTATGATCATACAAACACGCTGATATATTGAAGTTTAAAAGACAGCTCTTCCTCGCATCATATAGGCTGCGTATCAAACTTTCTTTGCTTCAAATTTAATTACAAATATATTTCCAGACCAATCAAGGTCTGGGACTGAGCGAAATGGCTCTGGTCCGTGTCGCCTCGTTAAGAGACTTTCTTTTTCTGGTATCAGAATATTATTTAATAAAGAAGTAACTAACATGCAAGAAATGTATGTAATATTTAAATGCTAGGTATTATTTAATAAAGTGTGATCCGTACCATAAACTGTTATGCCTGTAATAAGGGACAATTTCCATTTTAAGATTCACCTTATTTGCACGTTTCAATGTAAATGCAGTCCTAGACAAAATATTATATCCAACGGAACGAAATGACTTTGGTACGTGTGGGAGATTTCTGGGCTCTTTCAATATATTTTTATGTTTTAAAACAACATTATTTAGAAAATAAATAACCAACTTACAAAGAATTGAAGTAATATTAATAAACTGAAATTGGCGCAAAATGTATTATTTAATAAAATGTATTTCACACCATAAGAAATTATGTCCAGCGCTTGATTTGCACGAAGTAAACAGAGCTATCAGTAAAATATTTTTCAAAAGAAAGATACCTAATATATTCAGTATTATAACGCCTATGTCTCTCTTATATACCTTCAATTGGCTATATATTATTACTTAACTATTTAAAGTTAACGAGATTTTAATTAATAGGATTTAGGATAAAAACAGCTTAATAACAAAATATTGCCTTTGACTAAAGTTCTTAGATGCGTAGTACAGTATATCTGTAGTAGAAAACTGTTGGCTAGATCCAAGAAATATAATCAATTACTGGTAGAGGTATGGAATGCACGATGAGTGTGACTCCTCTGAATTGTTAGGATACAGCAAGCTTAACCTTTACAGATGCGCATAAATTTTATAAAATGAGTATTCTTTTTAAAGTGTGATTCATATCGTAAACGATAATTCCCATAACTACAGACTGTTTTTTCGATTACCAGAGAGCTGTGTTTTCTTGCATCCATTATTATGCTTGGATGCAGACTTCCTTTCTTGGCTTCAAATTCGTAGATAAAATAGTTGTGTGGGAGATTTCTAGGTTTTTTCAGAATATTTTCATATTCTAAAAGCATTGAAGTAATATTATTAAAATGAAATTGGCGCAAAGTGTATTATTTAACAAAATGTGGTTCATACCATAAACAATTATGGCCAGACCTGATTTGTGCGAAATAAACAGAAGTATCACAGTAAAAAATTTTCAAGAGAAAGTTTCTTAATAATATATTCAGTACGTTTTCAGATCTCGAGGATTATTTAGTCAAATTTGGCTGCAAGAGTTTTAAAAGCCTACTTTAACGAATTTGGTGCCAATTTGCAAGCAATTATCATGAAAGGAAACATACAATATAAGCGTATTTACTATGCTGATATTCATGAATATAAAAAAAAACTGCTAAGGACTGAGTTTGGTTCTTTGGTTTATGCTCTATACTCGACGCGCCGAACAGATTCACCAATCGCGGAAACAATTCGTCTTATTTTATGATTGTATCGACCCAATGTTTTGTTTTTCATTTCGATTTTTCTTATCCATAATACAAAAAATAAAAATAGAGTGTGTTAATCAAAGTTCCTATGTTTGGAATCAATGGAATCATAAAATAAGAAGAATTATTGTATCCGTGTTTTCCGGGTTTGGTGAATCTGTTCGGCGCGTCGAGTATAGTAAGCGCACTATATTGTTACGTGCCTCTTTCAAGTTGCCTTGATACAAGAGAGAAGATAAAACACAAGCTTGACCTCTACTGGTTCCAAGCTGCGTTTAAAATGTGATAAGTATTACCAGAACATTTAGAGATACGTATCTCGTGGGTACCGGGAGGCGTAAATACATTCTTTACCACGGTACAGATGGCTTGGTCTCTGTAAAGCAGTAAACAATGGTACCGAAATAACACGCAAAGCCCACATACATTTCTTACTACGCTGCAGATGTTTACACTATCTGTATCGTAGTAAATAATGTAGGCCTAGTGACTGCGTACTGCTCATCAATTTCTTACTGCAGCAATAACATATACAATTTCTATTATAGGTAGAAATAGTTTAAATATATCTGTCGTATGCACATTGCAAAACTATTTGATATATCGTTTCCCATATTTTCGAGTCTAAGGAATTCTATTAACATACCATTTTTTATAGAGGGTTGGGATGGGTATTTTTTTCTGTAAAAGCTAAATGTGAAAGTATGGATGCCATTGGCAGCGGTTTTTTAGTGCCTTCCTCCTTTTATATGATATCACTGGCCCCGTTAAACTTTCTGAATACCTATTACAGCAATTATTGCAGAAACAAGCACTTACCACCTTTTGATTGCGTTTTCGTGAAGGAGCTAGACAAATGAGACAAATGGTAAGTAACAGTGCTGTACGTGTTCATGGTCTCTGGCCCATTATTAGAAGATTCCACGATTTAAATATTTGGCTCCGAGGGTGTTCGAAAGTGCTTTATCAAGTAAAAATAATGTTTAATTTGTGAAATATTATAATTCTTACTTTGGATAACTTACCTGCGTTATGTGGCCAATTAAATTGTGATACAATAAAAGACATTCGTTTTGTACAAAATTTTCATTAATTTCTTGGGTGTCCTCCTCACTAGTGGATTAGAATAAGCGTTGAATTTATCTAATTATTGGCATTCGAGGGTTTTTAGAAGCTATGTACTGAGTATTTAACAACCATCTCCAAAATTTTTGGGTCACATGGATTATACAAATCGACAAACTGGTGTCGGGGAACTTTAAGGCGTTTCTTTCCGCTAAATAATAGTCTGTCATAATGACGTTTGGGAAGCCTTCGCCTCCGAATTCTTGATTTCGTAGGATGTAACTTAAATATGAGTATGTAGTTAGCTAGCTTTACTTTGTTCAGGGTTAAAAACGCACATGTATTCGGTTGGTCGCAAGTTCTTCTGGAATCAATAAACAACATCTCGAAATTTTGTGTATTTGAAGAAAAATATTGAACAATAAATATCGTATGATGTCGTAAGCAACGGATGATCAGTACGCCGTTATTTGACCTACAGTATTTACTACATTACATATAAACATCTGCAGCGTAGTAAGCAATATATGTGGGATTTGCGCGTTGTTTCGGTAACATTGGTTACTGCGGTACAAAGACCAAGCCATCTGTACCGTAGTAAAGAATGTATTTACGCTACCGCAAAAACTACTAAAAAAGCAGCAGAGAGAGAGATTACCAATAACTGCGAATAATTTCTTTTACGTTCAGTTAATTTTCAATTTGTTAATTTAATCAGCACTTCACCTTAAGGCGTTATTAACTTTAAGAGGTTTACTTTTTAAGAGATTTGTTGCCCGCTGGAAGGGCGTTTCTGTTTCGGTATTTTGCCCTGGAGGCCAATTTATTGTTGAAATTCTATGTTAAGTTTAAACTGTCCCCTATATGATGTTTTATTACTGGGAATGCTAGAAAAATCCACTCTGGATTATGCATTATGTATATTTTTCGGCGGGTTGGAGACCAATGTTCTAATATTTGAAAAGCCATAGAGGATGTTGCCAATATTTGGATTTATGTTTGCTTACATTTGCAAGGGGGCAAGAAGAAGATGGGTAAATCCCTTTTCGGTAGGAAAAAAGTCTGTAAAAAATGGGTGTTAGTTCGTTTGCGCAGTTCCTTAACACGATGGCAGGTATTCCGTCCGGTCCTGATGCTTTTTGCGTCTGCGATGATATTTCGGTTATATCTTTTTATGGGCCTGCACAATCTCATACCATAACATACTGCGAGAGCTTCTCTATCTGCCAAATTTGTATACATTATCCCTTAACAAAGATTAAGTCTAACATTTCATTACTCTCATGTCCGAAACGATTTGGATTCGATTGGTGTAGAAATTTTAAAATGTATATAGAATTTGCACCCACGCCAGTATACATAAAAATGCAGTTATGCATTAAATTGTCTATCTATGCGTTACAAGGCGGTAAAAGCTGTACTAAAATTTATTTTCGATGGCTTTTAACATCCTGCATGCCGAAAGCATTTTAAATTTCTACGCAATTTCGGGTTAGAAACATATGCGGCAAAATATTTTTATTTTTATCGAAAACGGTGTTTCGTACAAAAAAACATAAGAGACATCTTTAATACAGTTTCAATAATTTGCGACACCGTTTCTAGCGATTCAGAAGGTTTAAATGATTACTGAAGTATATTGAGAAAGCGAATATAATTTGAGGTCGAATCACTTCAATGCTAATGTGTCACAGACTCAACCACAGGTGTAGTGTTCTTGTGAATGCCACCCCACCAGCTTTGTACAACTAAGCTGGAAAAGTTCTGCTAATATAAATCAGATCGAATTAGTTCGATATTCAGTTCGATATTCAAGAATAAAATGTAATACGAGGGAAGTACCAAGTGTTATGGAACCTTCGACAAAATGGTATTTAAAAAAATGCCTTTAATAGTAATATGATGAGTGCTCTAGTTAATGTAAAACTGTAATATACTGCTTGATGTACAGGGTGTCCCATTTTCGATGATATTACGGGGTATCCCACTTACGAGTATAGATAGAAAGTTGCGGTTTCCGCAATACTGTACTACTTTTTGTGAAGGGAACGATGGCAAAAACAATATTTTAATAGCCCGCTTCGTTTCTGAGATATAGGGCGAAATTGAAAATCATGAATTTTGGGAGCCTCCTCGTATCTCCGTTATCCTTTAACATATCGCAAAACTAAAAACTTGAACTTATACAGTGTTTACGTAGAATCCAGTGGCGTAGTCAGATAAACAATATGCAATTAGCAATAATCATCGGTTAGGAAATCGAAAAATAATTGACGAAATATAACTACTATTGATTACTAGATATAAAATAAAAAAGCAATAAAAATAATACTAAATAAGTTATCAGTAGCAAAAGAAGTAAACGTAAAGAATTTTACTTAATACAGTGACGTATGTATAGGAATAAAGTTTTATATACCAAAAAAAAATATAGCTAATTAATTAATTTAACGTAAATTTTACTTCAGTTAAGTGGACGAAAGTACTTGAATGTGCAGGTATTAATAAAATAGCAATTATTTTTGCAAAAGCTTAAAAGCAAGAGAAAAAGAGAATAACGCTCAAATGTGCAGGCTCACTAACCTGACATAAATTAAACATCAATTAAATATAAGTGTGTATACTAGACTGAATTTCTCACGGTTCTATCCGTTTGGGCGAATACAGAACTCTCCAGGAAAGGAACGCTCGCGATCGGGGATTACCCAAGGTCGCGCTTCGATAGAAGGACTATACGTCTACTCAGCTAACCATACTAGTAGGATGGCACATCAGACTTCTCACGTAAAGCAGAAAGAATTTCTCTGGCGGAGGAAGGTCCTCCACATAGTCAGAAACTCCCTCCAAAAAACCTGTGAATTATCAACATGTTCAAGGTTTCGCTCAAGGCTCAAGGCAAGAGGAAATTTACAGACTAAGAAAATAACACAAAATTAAAAAAGAAATAGTAAAAAATCAGGAAATGAAAAAGTCAATCTTTACCTGCTTTGACCAGCTGGGCGCCAAAATCGGTTAGGCTGCCTCAGAGGGTGAACGAGAAAGGCTTCTGTCAAGAAAATTAAAATGGGATTAGGACGATCCATGCGAAATGAAATTTTCTCAAATTGGCGATATTAAAAAAAATCAAACCACTCACCTTACAGAAGCAGTAATCAATCCCAATTCTGAAGGGGGTTTCAGAAACCCACTAACAATTGACTAAAGATAAAAGTGATGAAAGTACGCCTGAAACTCAAAAGCAGATCGGATGAAAAATCTCACAAGGATAAAATCAATAAAAAAAACTTCCATCCTGACACTAACCCTGCCATTGCAATGCCTAACGTGTAAAGAGTGGCGCACGCAAAATATTAAGGAACCAGCGTCGAAGGCGAAGGGACTTCCTCTTTCAAGAATTTCGACCGACCTATCGAAACATAACCCACATATCACAAGTCCAATTCAACAATTTTTCTAGTCGATTCTGAAAATAATATCCCCGAATTTTGGCTTACCGAAGGCTATTTTAATTAATTGGACGAGTTAGCCGAAGGAAAATACTTATTCGACCCGCTATGGATTAAAGAGAACATGCTAGAACAAATTTCAACTCCCGCCCCGTTAAATACGTCAATGGCGATTCGACGTTCCAAAATTGTTCGAGCTAATTAACAACTAGTAACTCGAACAAAAAGAAATGTTCGCGAAATAAAAACAACCCAATATCGATTTTAATTTGGAGCATTTCAGCTACCATGCCCCAGAGGTCATCACACGAATAGATAACATTATTTGGGTCATTTACACTATGGTGAACGCGAATTTAAATGAATTCCTTCATAGTACTGCCGATTAGTGACACTGCGGTGAAGGACCAGACTAGGGCAAAAATCTGACCCGTTACAAAGATTTGAGACTGGAAAAAATGGGAAGTTTATCTATCTGACCAAAAACATAATTAAGGTAACTAAATAAACATTTTAAGTAAGAAAATCGTCGTTTAAATTTCATTTGTCAATAACATCAGATGAAAAATCCAGCTGGGGTGCATGAACTCGGCATCTCATAACAACCTATAAGACATCCTGAAATATATATAAAACTAAGTATACAATAATTATTATTTTGTGTATGGAATATAGAAATAAAAACCTTTAATTCATCCACTAACAAACAAAAGGCCAGGATGTTGATAAGCCAGAGGTTCAGAGAATCAGAGAAGAGTGTAAATATTATATATTGATGTTCACTGTAGCTAATTATTTATAATAAAATATACTGAATTGACCAAAAAGTGTAATTAAAACTGTTAGTCATTAAATTAAGTTACAGTAAGTTAGTTGTTAATATTAAGATGGCAAATGGCTAAACTTTTAATATCAAAATTAAAATGTTAAAGAGTTATCAAACTGAATTGAAACAAGAGCGTATCATATTTTTCTTTAAATGTGTTATTATTTTTGACCCTACGTAAGTTGCTGAATGAAGTAAAAACATTGATATTCTCAAAAACTCTAAATATATATTAACCTTTAAAAAAACCGTTTTAGAAAAATTGTCGACAGCCCGTTCGAAAACGCTTATTTTCATAACTATAAATAATGTTCTCTACATATATTTTTGCGCCAAGAGAGCTTGCATTAAAATTTGGCAAATGATTTTTGAAACACCCTGTATGTATAATAATAATAGAAAGACGAATTTCTGGCAACTGTTATTCATTAGCTATTTATATAGTAAGAGTGTTACTAAAATGATAACGCCTGGAGAGCGACATTCCATGACGGTTTGACGTATCTAGGGCTGTTATATATGAAAACGGTAAGAAAGGGTGTTATGAATCCATAATATCCTTCTCATAACGTTATGATTATGTTTATATCTCGCATGCTAGACATTATGAGAGAATAATACCATAGGGGAAAATAAGTTACTATTGTGCCTTATTTCGCTGGTTTGCTGGGCATATCAGTCAGAAAACTAAAGTGACCTCTAAAAGGAATATGAATTCCTTCTATAGTGGCACAATCCCTAAGGAGGCTCTCACACTGAGGCAACAGGCAAAATGCAACTAGCAACTATCTACAAGCAATGTACAATATTATTTTGACCTTATCTCACACTGAGGCAAAAGTACTGTCAGAATTCTCAAGCTATCATGTCATCCGATGACTCCGATGATACGATTTTTTTTTAAGTCGGAAGGATTAATTAATAAATCATTGCGGAATTACTTGCTCTACAGAACTCAGCGCTCATCCTACCCAATTTCAATACTGTTATCGAATGAGCCCAAAAACTTTTGAAACTCTTGATTGAACCATTGATCATTAAACAAGGCACTAATTGCAGAAAGTGGATCAGTCCTACGGAAAGACTATTTATAACACTAAGGTAAGTAGTATATGACAGGTATGAGAAGCTGTTTGCAGGTCTTGATGTGGGCAAAGTTACAAACGGAACGTTCGGCCGAGCTACCCACAAAATAAAATCGATGGTGTCTAATGTATGTTTTTGAATCGACGTAGTTAGTAATCATTTATCTCAATCTCAGGAAGGAAGCTCTTTAAAAACTCTAGTCTGAGGTTGCTATTTTCCGACACGGTAGTTTTGGCATTTTTCCAATTGAGATATTCAGTAACAAAATTATTTCAATTAAGGCTCGTTGTTTCTCATTTTTATTTGAGATTTCAGAGAGTTGCTTTCTGAAGGTCCCTAACCTTGGACATTTTCAGTTTTGTTTACAGACGATGAATCATCTGGTTGAGATTGAGAAGAATCATCAACACTAGGTACCGTAAGTCCAGAAGTATCGGTTATTTGTTCTACGTATGTTAGATTTTACGTATGTTACATTTTCACTTTGAGGTTTGGCCTTCATGAAGGAGAAAACGAAGCGCATGACATCCCTCAGTATGTTTTTTTAGTTGCCCCACTACCCGAACGTGGCGTTTTCATGTTACGGGAAGACGCTGGCGCTGTGCGTAAATTTTCCCACTGTTCCTTACATGAGGCTACTGAAACAACAAATATGGCAGTTTATACACTAAATTGCACCTTAAAAATTTAAATATTTTTGTATTTTTGTCATTGCTAAAAATTATTTAACTAAATGAATTAGCGTACAAATCCTATGTATGTGTACTTATATTTATACGGAGATTGGAAACTGGCTGCTCATTTATGGCTCTGTCTCATATTTTTATTAGAGGAAACAATTCTACAGGGATAATTTTAGATAATTGTAAAAGAGTGTGCTGCAGCTATATGACGTGTCCTACCATATGTATGCCTGCACCAACAGAAGAAGATGGTGGTCGATAGCAAAGCGATTTTATAAATTATGCGTCCTTCTCAATAAACAAATTTTGTAGAATTGGTTTCCAGCACTATGAACTATATAAAAGTTTCTATTTAATAGTGTTACTAGCGTGTGAAGATGCTGCCAGACTAACCCAAACTATTGATTAAGGAGAAGCAGGGAGGATGGTGCGGTGCAGTTTTCCGAAGGTTCGCTTTAGGAAAATTATTGAAGAAACAAAAACTCTATATCCCGCCACCAACAGCAATGCTCAATAACAACGTCGATTTTCATTTTTACTTACTGGGAGATACGGCGTTGGCACTGAAAAAAATCATATAGGAACATATCCTCAGAGAATTAATGATAAAGCGCATATTTAACTACAGGTTTTTAAAAGGTCGAAAAAGTGCAGAATGTTCATTTAGTATGCTAGTATCGTAATTTTGATTATTTCAAAATATCTCAGAAGCATATGACTTTAAGAAAGGCTATTGGTTAATAATAGTTGTTTAAAAAAATTAGGTCTGTAGTACATCTAGCTAGAAATGCAATTTGTTTTTGGTGTCTTTATAAAACCATAGAATTTTTTTATTTTTTTTATGGTAGTGGCACACACACTAAAGGGAGATCCTATGGTGTTCGACGAGCGGTGTGTGCGCGAAGATGTTGATTGGCACGGTTCTTGAATAGTTGTAGGTTGTAATTAGAGGGAAACGGATCTCCTGGGAGTGAGTTCAACAGTGATTCAGTGCGCCAGACAAAGGATTTCGTGTAGAGCGATGTTCTAGGTGTTTCCAGTTGTACGACGAACTAGTGCGCTCTTGCCGTCTGTCGTGACTGCCTAACAGACGTTGCGATGGGCGGGATGAAGCGGGCCAAATCCTGGGAACATCTGCCGTGAAAGTATCTGTAAAACAAGGGCATCTCGGCCACATGTCTGCGGTGTTCCAGACTATCCAGATTCCGTGTCAACTTCGGGTCGAAGCAAGACGCACAGCTCTCTTCTGAATGGAATACAGCAACTTTAGGGTTTGCTTTACTTAGGGTTAAGGTAAGTTTTCTTAAGGTTAAGCTCCTTAGAGAGGGTCGGCTAGCAACACCTATGGGTGCTGCATTTCATAAACCCCACGCCACTATTACGCACGCAGACTATGATCTTTTTTCCATACTAGTGAAATGTGAGTAAGCAATACTGTGCGCTAGCTTGTGAGTAAATTACGATGCGATTTAATCGAAATTTTCAATGAAAAAAGGAGTGAACTATAGCCAAAATACAAAATACAAGACATTTATTTATAATAATTACTACGAGACAAAATATCTTACTATAATTTAAAGCAGTTTTCCAATTATATATATTATATATTAAGTCAATAAATAATAAGCTTTTAGTTTTCAAATGGGATATTTTATTGTCCCATCTGTCAAATTATTTATTAAATTCAGATCTTGCTTAAAGACAACACCCATCATGCTGTGACACATGATTGATAGATTGTTCTAAATTACAATAACGCGGCGTTATATTTGCGAGTTCGCTTTGATTTTATGTTATGCACCATTAGCTTAACCCTTATATCTAAAAGATGACGGGCTGATCAATATTTAACATTGTGTAATATAGAGGGCATGGAAAATTATCTTAGGATTTTTTCAGATTGACGGTATTTTGAACACTAGCGTTTGCCTTGTAGGCATAACTTATCATATGATTAGGGTTATTTTGTTATTCAATATACCTATTCGAGGATTTATCTAAAACAACTAACTTATTACTTTTCGAATCTTATTAAATTTATGAAATGAAACATCCTGTTGACCGGTAGCATGACCAGGAGATCTAAAACAATTTATGTCTCGACTTTGGCTTATTGAACAATTTCGTTTATAAAATCGGTTTTTGCCTGATTTCAACTGATTTAATGCAATTTTATTCTTTAAACCAACTTGTTCTGTGCCTAATGCACTAATTTTATAACATCTTCTCTGGACGGAACACTTTTTTGGCTGGTATCCTTCTGACCTTTGTTTCAAATATGCGGTTAACTTATAATTGGCAATATTGATATTCGTATTTATCGTTAAAACCTCCTTTATCATTGAATAATTGGGTGATGGTTAAGATAGGGTAATCTCCCTAATATAATTTTTTTTAATTTTGGTATTAATCGATTTGTTTTTCTATATTCTTTCCGAGGATTGAGGATTATTCAAATATTTCGGCGATAAATTGTATTTCCCCTACTTTTTGATTATCATATTATATGTAGTCGCCGTCGGTTTTTATTTTGTAATCCGTATTATTCTTAATGGTTTTTTGATATTTTTGAGCAATTTTAACTTACTTTATATAGTTTTTTTGTTTGTTTTGGATTAGCTGTGATTAGTGTAGGCTAGCCTTGGGTACACTTTGGTTAGTCCTGGTTAGCTGTGGTTAGTTTGGGTTATTTCTTAGATAAAAATCTAATCTTTTGTAGCAATATTAGAAATATTTAATATATTTTTTTTGTCAAACAATCGTTATAATATTTGTTTGATCCATGCTTTTTGGGAAAAAATTCGATTACAATCTAAATATAAAAAAAAAATACAAAAATGAGGGTGCTTTATCCGCACAAAGCAGAAACCGAGAATAGTCTGCAGAGTGCTGCATGTATTCGGTATAAGAACGCATAACTCTCTCGCCTATATTTTACCACATGTTTGCTGTTAAATAATATCATAATATTTTTATTTTAGGCAAATTTGCTGACACGAATGAGAGAACACAATATACACCTCAGCTTGCTCAACGCATCAGAGGTTGAGGGCCATAGGCGAGTGTTGTGCGAATGACGTGGAAAAAACGAAGATAAAAGATAGTTATCCCATGCCTGCTTTGAACTGTGTACGGGTCGCAGCCAAAATTTACCTCGCCATGGCATCGTGTAATTCTCACCTTCTGCCTGCACCAACGCTATATCTCCCTCTTAGGGTACGTCCATAGTGCACCGCTTCTCGCTTCTCGTTTCATCGCGGCAGACTAGCGATAAGAAAATATATAAAGTAATGGTAGCGCGTGGCCATAGTGCGCCTGTAACCTGTTTCAACCTGCTTAATCAGCTTTTACCGGAATGAATTTTTATTTCGTTTTCTCGCATACCGCTTAACCCGCTCGTTGTTTGATCTCATTTGATGTGCAATACGCGTGATTGTTCTAGTTTGTTGCTCTGTCATTTAAGCAAATATTAAATATTTATAGACATTGATTACAAAGCTAAGATCCGTAGGATGGAAATTGATAAAGATATTTTAATTTCGGAAGTGCTTTTAAAAAATGATATGGGACAAACGATTGAAGTATGGTCACAGATAACCCAAAACAGATGCGTAAGCGGCAATTTAAATGCATGAAACAAACTTCGCAGCGAATGGCTCATGGTCGTAGATGGCTTGAATAGGTCTTGGCTATCTAAGGTTTAGTACGGGCCCGTATGGAAAAAGCGTTCTAAGTCGCAACAAAACCACAAGCGGAATAATACGGAGTCATATTCAATCTTAATTTTTAAATTAAATTATAAAATTAGTTTAAATGTGCTAGTGACATGCCTGGTTATACGTGCCTGTATTCCGTTGTTCAAACAGAAGCACTGGTGCCCTAAACACCGAGAAAGGTATGTCTTGTGATTTTTACATGTCAAAGCAAGTTATTTATATATTTTTCTGCCCTGAAAATAGACGAAAACACACTAACAACTGCTCTTGAAAACTGGACATTTCAAACATCGTGTGAAAAGTATACCTACTTTGCACACGGCGTGTGCAAAGTATACTTTTCACACGCTAATTCGGGTATTTAGATTAAAGGGTTTCGTCTCCGTTTTAGAGCTTCGCCCTCAGAAGTTCCATTCCCAGATCTCTAAAAAAGGGGGTCCAATTTTAGGGCTTCCCCCCCCCCCCCCAGGAGCCCCTTTTTGCAGAACTGTAGGATAAGGGACTCTCATACCAGGGGCCCCCTTTTAACGCTTGGGGCCCAATTTTAGGGCTTCGCCCCCGGAGGCTCCTTTCCTAAATCTGTAAAAATGGCTCCCGTACTATAGGCCCCATTCTAGGGTTTTGACCCCCTAGGGCCTCATTTTAGGGCTTCACCCCAGGGAGTTTTCTGCCAAATGTGTCAAATAAATATGACGCCCCCCCCCCCCCCCCCCATTCAAATGCATCGCCCCCCGAGGGCTCCATTTAAAATCTGTGGAAAATGGGCCCCGTACCAGGGACCTCATTTCAGGGCTATGGGCCTCAAAGAGCCCCAATTTAGGGTTTCATCCCCCGTATGCTCTCTTTTCCGAATATGTAAAAGATGGATCCCCCGAGGGAAGGCAAAACCATAAGAGGAGACCGCCGCGCCGGTGAATGGCGCCTTTTTCCAAAGTTATGAAAAGAATAACTCCAAAAATTAAGGGCGAAACCCTAGAATGAGGGACGAGACCCTAAAAGGGCGCCCCGGGTAGGGCGTTGTCCCAGCCCTGGCATCTCAATACCTACTCATCAACTAGTTACACAAATTGCTGTAGAAGTGTTTATATGGTCTATGTAAACTATAAATTTTAATTTAAAGACAAGATGCTTGATATATATTATATATTATATTATAATAAATATTATAATATATAATATCAATATTAGTTGCAGTCGTAGCAAAAGTATAGTATGGAACGCGTGTGAAAATCACTTTTCACACGAGTGTGAAGATTGATGGCACGAGCCGTAGGCGAGTGACATAATCAACACTTGTTGCACAATATACTATTCTACCACACTCCCAGTGGGGCACCTTGTATATAGCAGTCGTAGAAAAATAGTGTGCTACACGTGCTGAAAAGAGTTTTCACACTCATGAGACTTTATGACACTCGCCTACGGCTCGTGTTACCAAACTGTCTCATTGGTGTGAAAAGTCTTATTTTCAGCACTTGTTGCACAATATACCATAATGATACTCACATATACATAAATAAAATTGGATATTGGTGCGGCCAGTCTTTTACTAATTGCCAGCCGCAGGTTTAAAACTACTTTGTGCGGGCAATTCAACTCCGCTGATAGAGGCGTCATAAAACAAGATTCGATATTTCATGCGCTTTCGGATCTGTAGTTGGGTTATCTGGGGTATGGTATTCACCAACTTCTGAGCGAGACCTATTAATTTCATGAACGTGAGTTGTTCTTTCTTGTTTTAATTTATTAGAAACATTATCGCTGGCTAATAAAATTCATAACAGGTCCTCACGAGATCGCTCCAAGATGCTAACTGAGACGAAGCGCCTGAAGCGAGGCACTCACGCAAGCGGTGCTATATGACCATCACCTGCTACAATCGCGCAGGTTGACCAAGCGGGTAGAGTAAAAGCCGGCTAGCGAGAAGCGAGAAGCGGTGCACTATGTTCGTACCCTTAGGGTACGTCCATAGTGCACCGCTTCTCGCTTCTCGTTTTACCGCGGCAGACTAGCGATAAAAAATTGTATATAGAAATGGTAGCGCGTGGCCATAGTGCGCTTGCAGCTTTTTCAACCTGCTTAATCAGCTTTTGCGCTACCATTCCTTTATAAATTTTTTATCGCTAGTCTGCCGCGGTGAAACGAGAAGCGAGAAGCGGTGCACTATGGACGTACCCTTACTTACGATCGCTCCGCGCCGTATTACTCATATCATAATGCATCACATGTTTCGTAACGCGTAACCACTTTCTCGGTGCTAAGAAAATTTAATTTCAAAATGTTTTTGATGGATTACTCTATCTAAACCTGACCCAATATTTGGATAATAGGCAATGAAGAGAAAATCGGCACAGTTTCAATAACATACACTAGAGAGTTTCCTGCTATCCAGTTTAGTGCCTTGTCGTATTCTGTGTCTGTCGTAGGCGTGTGTCGATTTATTCGGCAAGTTTTGTGTTGCTTTTTCTGCTTTTTTACAATTTTATCAGGTATTTCAAAACTTTTTGATATTTTAAATTGATTATCCCAAGAAGATCCCTAGCAACGATAGTGCTGGCTGTGATAAAATGAAAACAATTTTGTTTCAGTATGTATATTGTGGATGCAATAATGAACTATAACATGCAAGTTTGTAGGAAACGCGGATGGGTATTATTAGTATATGTTTAAGCTCTCTGGCGACTTACAAATTCTCGGGTCAGAGACCCTCGGGCTTATAAGTTCGTTATTCTCAGAGCATAAATATCTACTTAATATCCTTGGTACATAAATAATTATTATGGTTTTCTCAAAACAACTAAATTTCACTTAGGCCCTTTTAGAAATAAACGATTCAATAATTAATTTACGATCCTTGTGTAAGTTGAAATCTCATGAAATATTGGAAAAGGAAAATATATTTTTCGATTAAGCTATATCGTGATTATATTTACTTAAGCATGGTCAAAGAAAGTAGTAGCGACGCAATAGAAAAATCGTTCTTATGCAACGACGTGAACCGCGAGAGGACTTGCTTTGTCGTAATTACTCTAGTGAATTGTAGTTTTTGGATATGCAAAGTAGTGTCGAAAAGAAGCTCTTTTCGACACTACTTTTGTTGACTGGTTGCTATGATATTAACAAAATTGTTCAATATCAAGGCTCACTAGCAAAAATTTCGACACCGTTTTGAATGGGATTCCTAATAATACAGACGTCAAAAGTGACAAGATGGCCGTCCAACTTTTGATCGCGACTAGAATAAATTAATGTTTTTCATTAAAAAACGTTCAAAATAGAAAAAAATAGTATAAAATACACGTTTTAAAAGACATTTAGCCCACTCGCACGTGCACGCATTTCGTGCACGTGGTCTTTTAAAACTATTATCTTAATATACTATTTTGTACTCATATGCTTTTTTCGTTGCTTCACGCCTACTAAGCAAAATCCGAAACATCAACTACCGCATCCCTCTAAAACCGGTGCGGGAAATTTTGATAAATCACTGTAAAAATGAAAAACTGTATTTATAACATGAAAGTTTTACCTTTCTAATATACCTTTGCATAATAAGAAAGTCTCGTAATTTTATGAAAATCTTAATTTTGAAATTATAAATTTAGTTCATTTGATATGTACAGTTGGCATCTCCAAACAGCTGCTGCTGCGCTTTTCCACATGACATGCAGGCTGTGCTGTCAGCCAGCTGTCTTGTCTATATAATATGAATGCATTTCCAAATTAAATTATTTTAATCGTTTGAAATTTATGTTATAAAAAGAGAATAAGTTAAGTAGGTATCTAAATTAAAAAAAAACATAACAACAATAACTAATTATTTTTAGATAGGTACATTGAATTCGTTATCATTTGTTGTTTCAAATATGTTACAAAAAGAGAACAAAGTACTTAAGTAGGTACGTATCTAAGTTAAAAAAAATATATAATAACAATAACTAATTATTTTCAGATACATTTGATGCATTGTTATAAATATTTATGTTTATAGTGCAATTTTCACAATTAGATATCGAAACTCCTGAGAGTTGTTCATTTTCATTACATTTAATTGATTGATTTAATACCCCTGACGCTCCATGAATGTTTAAACTAGAAGTACTTGGAGGGGATATTCCTGTATCAGTAAGTTTTTCAGCAATTGCTATGCGGCTCTAAAGAGATTCATCAATGTAAGATTCAGCTACAATTGACGCCCTCTAGCCTCCATGTCTTTTAACAGATAGCAAGTCTCCACCGTGTTTTGCTAACATAGTAGCAGAACTACGTCGGAAACAGTGGCCAGTAAAGTCATTCGCATTGTCGAGATTAAGATAACTAGCATTTTTTGAAGGTATTTTGCCAATCATATTGAGGCCATCTGCAGAATTTACCCATCTACCATTACGGTAAGATAGAAAAATGTTTCTAAATTTAAAACACTTCTGGCTCTTATATCTTTATATTTTTGCAGAAAAAAAATCCATTCTCGTTTGGTGACTACAAATCTTCGAGAAGTATTTGTTTTGGTCTGAGGTATCATAACAGTTATTATATCTGTAAATACAATATCGCTTACTAACATTTTACAGAGTTCTTCTCGCCGGCAAGCTCCAGATATACCCATTATTAATACAATCTAAATTATAAAAACAGTAATAAGTAATGGTAATTTAATAACTAGTGTGTTTTATTTATACCTTCATTAGTAGGTAATGATCATCAGGTGCTGCCATTATAAATACATTAATTTGGTCTTCGTCTAAAGTTCTAGATTTTTTGGGCTTATGGTGTTCTGTTTCTCTCTTCAAAAAGGCAAAGAGTTTTAGGTATTTTGATATATCTGAGTTCTTATGTACAAGAAGACAGGACTTCAACATAGAGTACGTTGACCGTAACGATTTTTTATGCTAAAAATTTTTAAAATATGCCAACAATATATTTTCACTAAAATTTGTTATCTTCTGTGTTTTGCTCCGTGCAATAAATTTGGAACAAGTTAATTCATATCTATCTTTGGCTTTCTTGGGAAGCAAATTTTCAACAACTTCGTTAGCAACTTGGTGTACTTCCGGAGGAGTACAACTTAGATCAATATCGCCCATTTTTGCAGTAACGAATTTATTATTAAAAAAATACAAAAATGTACAAGAAAACGTCAAATCTTTGTCTAAGAATAGATGCCATTATTTTACTTTTATTTCCAAGAATAACTATTCAAAATGGCAATAATGTAATTTTTCTATTAACTTATATAATAATAATATTTGGATGTGTCAAAAAATTACCTAGGCAATACTTAGTTTAGGATGTACATTTAGTAATATCTAACCCAATCAGCACCAAAAAACTACAGCCAATATAAGTAATGAATATTTTAGCAACTTCCTATTGTAAATTTTATCAATAAATTAACCACTACTTCAATAAAATTTGAAGTATTTGGAAGTATTTTATGTTATATGATTATAAATGAGATGCATATTATATATCTATTTTCACAATGCATGAATGATTTTTCTAACTTACATGCCTATAAAATAATCCTACCTATATCTTGACTGGTGACGAACGGAACAACTTGGAATGTAACCAGACAATGAAATAGAGGCGTGCAACATGAAAAATGAGGCCCATAACATAAAACAATATTAGTAATTGGCTTTTTGAACCGATAAACAAATACAAAATCGGCCTTCGAGCACATAATAATGCACAATCCACTCACAAATTATCTTCTGTAGCTCCTGGAAACTTGAAGAATTCAATCGTAATTTATAAATATCCAAAAGTTATTGTAAATATGTTCTATATTGTTGTGGAGGATTCATTCTTACCCTGGAATTGATTGCCTTTGGCTCCACAAATGATTAAATTTGGTTTGAATTGTTATAGAGCCACTTCAGCCCAGGCTCAAACATGTAAACTGCACAAGTGCAAGTTTAGTGACCCTAATGAAATGTGTACCTAATTTCTTCGATTCGATATCTAGTCGGATATCGTTTTCAAGAAAAGCAAAAAACTAAAAATGAAAATGGTTAGCAAATACGATAAAACAGTAAAAAGCTCTTGCAGATTGTCAGGCTTTGAACTGACTTTGACAAGATGACAATTATAATTATAATTATTGTTTTATTGTATTTGCTAACCATTTTCATTTGTAGTTTTTTGCTTTTCTTGAAAACGATATCCGACTAGATATCGTATCGAAGAAATTAGGTACACATTTCATTAGGGTCACTAAACTTGCACTTGTGCAGTTTACATCCTTGAGCCTGGGCCGAAGTGGCTCTATAACAATTCAAACCAAATTTAATCATTTGTGGAGCCAAAGGCAATCAATTCCAGGGTAACAAAATGTATGGCTTTTTTGAAAAAATATGCCGATATAGACAGAACACCAAGGCCCCAAACAAATCAATATCTAAAATTAGAAAAATAAAAGATAGAAATATCGTGCCTGTATAAGTTAAAGATAGGTTATAATAAATGTTAGTTTTATGATTTCAAACTGCTGAGAGAAAAGAAAAAAAAAATAAATATACCTAGATAGCCGTCGGTCCTAGCGTATTCCTAGAGAACAAAAGCAATAAAAAACTATTTATATACCCATATTATTATAAACAATATCATTTTATTTTATATTTATTCAATTCGTACAAAAAATAATATACAAAACGCTTGCAGGAACAATGTTCCCGGTTTCGAACATTGTGTTCCCGCACTTGATGTGTAAATAACCATAAATTTGTGCTGCTCAGATGGAGAACCGCGTTGCCGAACTGTATTAATTAGCGTTATTATTAAATAAGAATTATAGATTGCTGACGTGTATCAAACAAACATACTCGTACGTTATTATTTAATGTTTTTTTTTATTCATGAATGGCACCACTACATAAATGTTAAATGATATTTTGTGAAGCTACTACTAAAAAGCATATCTAAATATGTCCATCTATATTTCATTAAAGACATTTAAACAATAAAAGAATCCTCCGAGTAATACCCTTAAATTAAATTTTGCTTCTTTCTCATGTTTTCTGGTTATTATTCAATGAAGAAATTTGAACTACACAAGATACTCTGAAATTAAGGAAAGAAATTAGTTCAGGAGCAGTAGCTATTATTTTGGCTATACTAAACTGGATTTTTAAATTGGTATTTTCATCACGATATTATTTGGATGTGTCAACTATTTTTCAACGACCTGACCCAAATTACCTTCCATAAAACAAATAAAATATGTAGATTGTCTCACTATGAGATTTCAATTAAAAAATGGGGCATTACAAAATTGCGACCCACTTCAAAAAACTTTAAAAGGCGTTTTTGTTTGTATTTGATAGTTTTTAGTTGGGCCGTGTTCAAATACATTTTTTTTTATATTCCTTCTAAATATATTCTGACGGGGAGTGCCCCACGCCATTCCGAGTTGCCACGGGATGTGTCCCATCAAATCCCATCGTCCTTCCCCAGGCTGGAGAATACCGAAGTACAAAGTCTGGAGCAGATTAGTGACAATTTGTGACAAGAGGGGTGGCATTGTATTAGCAGGAGGAAGGTCAAATTGGTGAGATCAGTTTGATTACGGGAAGTGACGCACCCGCCATTCCGAGTTTGCCACGAGATGTGGTTCATTACATCCCATCGTCCTCCCCCAGGCTGGAGAACACCGGAGTACAAAGTCTGAAGCTGATCAATAACAGTTTGTGACAAGAGGGGCTGAATTGTATTTGCAGGCAGGAACGTCAAACTGGTGAGAGCAGTTTGATTACGGGGAGTGACGCCCTCGCCGTTTCGATTTTGCCACGGGATGTGGCCCCTCAAATCCCATCGTCTTCCCCCAGGCTGGAGAACACCAAACTACAAAGTCTGGAGCTGATCACTGACAGTTTGTGACAAGAGAGGCTGCATTGTATTAGCAGGCAGGGACATTAAACTGGTGAGAGCAGCTTGATTACGGGGAGTGACGTCCCGCCATTCCTAGTTGCTACGGGATGTAGCCCATCAAATCCCATCATCCTCCTTCAGGCTGGAGAACATCAAAGTACACACTCTGGAGCTGATAATTGGGAAGTGACCCAACAACTATGGCATTATTACCCCTGTCAGACTAGAGACCACCAAAGAAATGAGTCTGAGGCCAATGCTTCCAGTGGAAGCGGCCCTAGGTGGTAGATGCATACGCCTACTCACATGGTCCCGTGAAAGACCACCCCACCCGAACTGGGCAGTGCTAAGTGGTTTTCCCAAATCACGTTCCGCTTCCGCGCTGGTGGTTCCGGGTTCCACAGTAGGAATATATGGACATGAGGGTGTTTCCAAGATCAAAATATTCCGGAAGTAAACTCCCCGGCCATTCGGATCTCCGGGCACTGGGTGGCACTGGGAGCCCTTCATTCCGTAACCCAAACTATTTGAATTGAAATAAAAAGATACTAAAATGACGAATCTAAAGATTTGGCTTTTATTTCAATTCATACTGTCAAAATGCAAGAAAAAAATCTTTTTTGTGATTACATATTAAGCTGTTATGCAAAAAATGATGTCTTACCTTTTTTTGTGGAAACCAGTTAGGGAAAGAGCATTCTATAGAGAGATTCTATTCAAAATTACTCATACAAATTTTTTTTTTGGAAGTGCTTTATTTTATTGGCTAAATAAATACTTCATATCATAATTTAATCAAAAGCTGCAATTTTTTCTTATTACTTTTTTTGCTGTAAACTGGGGAAAATGGCAAAATTAAAAACATGTTTAATTAACAAAAATATTTCTCTTGCCTATTTTAGAATACGAGAATTTTAATGAAATTCTTTAAGCTGCATAAAATTTAATATTGGTTTTTTATATCCTATTATCTCAAAAACCGTTAACATTAGCAAAAATTAATGTTATACGAGATTAATCCATAACTTGAAAAATACTATATAATTAAAGTTAAATTAAAAATCTAAATTTAAGCTTTCCCGCTTTTAAGGTATAATTCAAAATATTTCTAATTATGAATCTTTGATAACCAAGAAACTTTTGCTTTTAAACCATTTTTTTTCTATCTGTACTAGCTTAGAAGATTTCATTTCACTAAATGGGGTATAAAGATATTGGGTCATGTTTAAACATCTTCAGATATAAAGAATATTCCCAACTGAGGTTGTTTACAGAACAAAATTAAAAAATTTATTTTAGTTGAAAAATTATTTTTGACATTTAAACGTTTTTGCTAATCAGAAAAACTTATTAGCGAGAAACTTTTTTTTAGATAAAGTTTATCCAGAAAATACGATTTTGCTAGTTTTATCCGTTGGAAATACCTCACATGAATACGAAAAACACATTTTAGAACGGTCCAAATATAGACCATAAAATTATAACGGAAAACGTCTTATAATGTTTTTTGATTTGGATCACAATTTTATAATGACCCAATAAATTGATTCAAGATTATTTGAGATATGGAAGTAGTTTAATCCTGAGACGTCCATTTTAAAGATCTGCCTTTTTCAACAATCAAAATAATAGCAAAATAATGTTCCTAAATCATTTTTTCTTTTAGTATAAGCTAAATAAGTTTTTGTTTGCAAAAATAACCGGAAAGCATGACAATTTTATTTAGGAGCCTTATTGTTGATTAGACATGTGATTAAATACTTATAGTTTAGGGTTTTATATCGGATGTTATAAATATTTGTAGTGCATACAAAATGGTTAATTACATGTTAGTAATTATAGTTATTTATGTACCAAGGCTATTAAGTAGATGTTTATGCCCTGAGGGCGACAATGTTACAAACCCGAGGGCCTCTGGCCAGAGAGTTTATAAGTCGCCCGAGGGCGTACACATCTATTAATACCGTGGTGCATACAAACTTTTATTTCATACTAGTTCGTTATTGCATTCACAATATGTAAATATTTAAAAAAATACGAATTCAAGTGAATTATTTGAGTCCATAAAGTGTACTTTATTCCCGCACGGGCCATAAAGTGAACTTTATGCCCGCACGGGCATAAAGTAATCCATTATGTAAATGGTATCTAAGGTATAAAAACACAATAATGTACTGGTATGACATACATTGTATTTATAACTCTGCACTAACTTGCAAAATAACTTAGTTAAGTATACCAAAGAAAATAATTGCGTGCTATTATTTTAATTTCTCGAAAAATATGTATCCAAGTGTCCAATAACATTAAATCTTCAAGACCATGAGGTAAATACTTGCCACAATTAATAATCCGTTCTTTGCGCATTTAGATACACATATTTTTAATGTAATCGAAATAATTAATGTTTACAATATAATTTATCGACTCGGCAGTCAAAATACTGGCAACATTTCCTCACATTTCATTGGTATATCCACAAAATTAAAGCTTATTTTGGATCCTAAAAGTAACTTACATAAATAACGGTTTTATGATTATGGGTGGCGACCTCATATTCCGATGGACGCCGGCTTGCTAGAATGGGCGTTTATTCAGAGTTCGAAAATTTAGTATTGAATAATTCTTCTATTGATACCACTATTTTCTTTAGTATGCCCTTCTCTGCACATTATCGGTATTCTATAGCAACAGTTACTCGCAGGCAAACTTCGATACATAGTCGGACACTGGTGGCTCATCACACCAATTCCACCCTACGCCAGTAGTTTCGTCACTCGATACTTTTTGAATCAGGAATAAGCTTTTGCAATGCCCCAGTAACTCCAGAAATTTCTGGTTGGTAGCAAAGAGAGTAGGCAATAACTTTACAAAAACGTCTTCTACACCTTTGACAGACGAACGCGGTGTTACAGCGACTACAGCTAAGGGAAAAACTAACATGCTCGCCACTCTACCTTAAACGTCCTGCAAGGCAAGGCTCTCCCCACCATATCCAACATCAACACTACCTTGGCAGAAGTTAATTTTAATACCGTAAAAATCGTAAAATCCTGAAAGGACTAGTTACGCAACTAACTAACATCCACTTTTTCCATCCTCGGCCTTATCGAAACAAGATTTACTCATCTTCTTGGAAAATCGCTCAAGTGCAACCTGTTCCAAAAACGGCAAGAAAACTACGCCCTCAAACTATCGCCCAATTGCCTTGCTTCCAATAATCTGTAAAGTCATGGAACGTGTAGTCAATCAAGAGCTACTCAAGTACTTTGAGACCAACAGAATAATATTAGCGATACCCATGACTGCTTTCGCAGAGAGAGATTGACACGACATGTATCGGCCTATGTCAGTGATATATGAAGTAGGGCAATTGAACTAGGTAGAATATCGAGCGGTTGCGTTGGATATTTCGAAGGCCCTGTACAAAGTTTGGCATGAATAGATTGCTCAACAAACCGTTGTCCTTCGGCCTGCCAGCGTCTTTCTGCAGCTGGCTTGCCAGTTTCCTTAACCTTCATGAACTCGTGGTAACAAAATTCTAATAAATACTAAGTGAGGTGCATTAAATAAATACATTTTTATTTTAAGAAATAATATATTTTGTTGTTTACATAAGTAGGCAGTGCTCACACACTACGGTCTTTAGTACTAAAACGGAGTTTTATCCACAATACTGAAACATAATTATTGCACTCGACGCGCGTTTCGCTAACCATGTTAGCATCATCAGGAGATGATTAAAACTAAATCTAAAACTCTGCCTAACTCGCTTTTATACTAAATGTTTGCTTAATCAAGCGGAACCAATCCTGGAATCCCACTAGTCACGCTTGACCAACCAATACAATGGACTATACGGAATAGGCCCTCTATCTCTATTTAAACTATTCTTACATTTAATAATTTCTATACTTTCATATGCGTCTAATAATCTCCTATCAGCTATATTATGAATTAATTCTAAATTTTTAATTGTTATTCTATGATTGTTATCAAAAGCATGCTCGGCAACACTTGATTTTTCTGTTCTACCATACTTTAAATGAGCTATGTGTTCCTTGAATCTCGTTTGTATAGATCTCCTAGTTTGCCCAACATATTTTTGGTTACAATCCATGCATCCAATTTCATATATTCCACTTCTTTCCAATATTTCAATTTTGTCCTTTGGACCACCTAATAATTTCTTAATGTTGAACTGAGTTTGGTATACTAATTTTAAACCTACTTCCTAAAAGACTTTTTAAAGTCCTCTAGTATACTGAGGATTATATGGTATCGAGATATATTTTGTATTTTCATCCTGATTGACGAAAGAAGTGGAATCACGAATGGTCTTTCTAAACAAATACCTATTAATTAATCTATTTATTAAATTGGTATTGAAACCATTAACTTTCGCTATATTCTTAATTGTCTCCTTTTCATTATTAAATCTTTCTCTGCTGAGAGGAAAGTTAATCAGACGGTGTACCAAAAAATGTAAGCTGGCCAATTTGTGTTGGTCGCAGTGGAAGGAGGTCATTAGGAATATATCGGTTAGTGGCAGTACTTTTTCTATAAATATCAAATTCTAGTGTGTTATTATCGTTCCTAATCACTAAAGTATCCAAAAACGGAAGTTTGCCATTGTTCTCGACTTCATAAGTTAATTTAATGGTCGGGGAACGGTTGTTTAGTTTGGTTACAAAATCTTCGATATTAGCGGTTTTTTTGTCGAAAATCGCAAAAATGTCATCCACATACCTGTACCATATCCTTGGAAAATATTCGAACTCCTGACTGATTTCATTTTCAAATTTACTCATGAAAAGGTTAGGTAAGAACGGCGCCGGCGATAAACAGTTGCCCATTCTTAGTATCAACTTATTTTAGTCATTTGGACCGGTTACTATTCGTTAAAGTCAATTTTAACGGATTAGGTTATTTTGGTTAGTCGTCGAATCAACTTTCGGTTAGTTTCACTTTGTCTCAACTTATTTTAGTTGTTTGAGACGGTTGCGATACGTAATAATCAATTTTAATAAATTTGGTTAGTATTGGATAATCGTCGAATCAACTTCCAGTTAGTTTCACTTAGTCTCAACTTATTTTACTTATTTGAGCCGGTTCCGATACGTTATAATCAGTTTTAATAAATTTGGTTAGTTTTGGTTAGTCGTCTATTCAACTTTCGGTTAGTTTCACTTAGTCTTAAATTATTTTAGTCATTTAAGTCGTTTCCGACACTATATGTTTAAGTTAAATAAATTTGGTTTCTTTTGGTTAGTCGTCTAATTAACTTCCGGTTATTTTCACTTAGTCTCTACTTATTTTAATCATTTCAGTCGGTTTCGATACGTTATAATCAATTTTAATAGATTTGGTTAGTTTGGGTCAGTCGACTAATCAACTTTTGGTTAGATTCACTTAGTCGTAAGTTAATTCACCTATTTGAGCTGGTTCTGATACGTTATAACCAATTTTAATAGATTTGGTTAATTTTGGTTAGTCGTCTAATCAACTTGCGGTTAGTTTCCCCGTCCTAGATCTATGATTAGTTTTACTTAGTCTCAACCTGTTTTAGTCATTTGAGTCGGTTTCGATACGTTATAATCAAGTTTAGTCAATTTGGTTAGTTTTGGTTTGTTGTCTAATCACTTCACTTAATCTCAGGTTATTTTACTTACTTGAGCCTGTTCCGATACGTTATAATCAGTTATGCATAAACCGTGTCGTGACGTTCACTAAAATTTTCCGTGTTGTGATGCGACCTTGGAAACCTCCGATACGTTATAGTCAAATATAATGTTTCTGGTTAGTTTTCGTTAGTCGCCAAAATTCGGTTCGTTTTGGTTAGTTTTAACTTACTTTAATTTGTGTAACCTATTTCGATACATTAGCCTGTTTTGGTGCCTTTGGTTACTTTTGATTAATTTTGGTTAGTCATTCTATCAACTTTCCGATATATTAGAATCAATTTTAATGTTTTTGGTTAGTCGTCAAAATTCGGTTAATTAATAACTTACTATAATATTTTTAATCTGTTTCGATACGTTTTAGCCATATTTGGTGCTTTTGGTTAGATTAGGTTAGATTGGGTTAGGTTGGGTTAGATAGTCGTCGTGGGTAGTTGTTAATCAATATTCAGTTAATTTCAGTTAGTTTTAATTTTAGTCATTTCAATCGACGCCGATACGTTATAATCGAATTTAATGTTTTTGGGTAGTTTTGGTTAGTCGCCAAAATTCGGTTTGTTTTGGTTAGTTTTAACTTACTTTAATATTTTTAATCTGTTCCGATACGTGTTAGCCTTTTTTGGAGCTTTTGGTTACTTTCGGTTAGTTGTTGAATCAACTTTCGGTTAGTTTCAGTTAATTCCAATTTATTTTAGTAATTTGAACCGGATCCGATAGGTTTTAACTAATTTTAATTTTTATGGTTAGTTTTGGTTATTCGCCAAATTTCGGATACTTTGAGTTAGTTTTAACTTACTCTTATTTTTTTATTTGTTCCGATTCATTTTAACCCTTTTTGTGCTTTTGATTACTTTTAGTTAGTTTGGGTTAGTCGTTCAATCAACTTTCGGTTAGTTTCAGTTAGCTTTAATTTATTTTCGTCATTTGAACCGATTCCGTCCTCAGAAACAGACTAACACGATCTCTCACGTATATTACGTGATGTGCCAAATGTAGCATGCACTTTTTCATGACTTGATACCCCATAATAGGAAAACAATAGTATATTATTTTATATGGAGGAAAAGTAACTTTTCCTCCAAATAAAATATGCCGTTTTTTCTTCAAATGTCGACAAATTAATGCAAAAACATCTCTTTTTAATAGTAATAATATCTAATTATTATTAAAGATAAATGGGTTCCCAAGGCGGCTTAGACCAAGGTCGTGGGTGGCCTTGCTTAGACCGGTGTCGGTGAATATAAAGGTGCGTCCAGACCTGTGACAAGACCGCGTACCGTGACACCGCCGCGAACCTCGTCGCGTATAGTCTGGACGGTACCCCGTAACCGCAACGCGTGACATCGCTGCGTTTACCGCGTGTCATCAGTCCGTTCCATCTCCTGTCGGTCTTTTAGCGTCGCATCAAAGGGATGCTACGCCGCTTGGTTCGGCAAGTCTGGACGGGACCGCGTATCATCAGAACGTTTTGCATATTTAATTGAATTTTAACCAGTGTAGCGGCTATTTTTGTTTCGAATTAGTAGTTGTTTTTTTACTATCAAGATGGAATGGGAACAGGAGACGACGTTAACATTTATAGAATTACGCAATAAATGATCTATAACTATGTACGCTGCTGCTGCAACGTCCATGATGACCGCATGTTTTGTATTTAAATGAGTGGAACGCTGTGAACGGGAATATGATACGCGACGATGACACGCGAGGATAGAAGGCGACGATGACACGCATCGAAGTTCGCCTCGTCGTGAATATGTTCGCGACGCTGTCACGTCACGGGGTTTTGTCACAAGTCTGGACGCACCTTTTAGGTGCGTCCAGACCTGTGACAAGACCCCGTATCGTGACACCGCCGCGAACCTCGTCGCGTACAGTCTGGACGGTACTCCGTAACCGCAGC
>MU182085.1:692719-716882 GCA_016904865.1 Pissodes strobi
AAAAACGAAACTTCACGGCCGCCTACACAGTCGAGTAATGACGGATTCACTGACGTTTGAAGAAAAAAACATTTTCAATGTTAAAATTTGAAATGAATTCATAATATAGCTGATAGGAGATTATTAGACGACTATGAAAGTATGGAAATTATTAAATGTAAAAATAGTTTAAATAGAGATAGAGGAGCTATTCCGTATAGTCCGTTGTATTGGTTGATCAAGCGTGACTAGTGGGATTCCAGGATTGGTTCCTTTGGTTCCGCTTGATTAAGCAAACATTTAGTACAAAAGCGAGTTAGGTAGAGTTTTAAATCATCTCCTGATGATGCTAACATGGTTAACGAAACGCGCGTCGAGTGGAATAATTCTGTTTCGGTATTGTGGAAAAAACTCCGTTTTAGTGCATGTTGCCGAAGGTTCCAAACTCCAACATAGGTACGATCTTTAGAAATATAAGTTCACTATGAATTTCCACTCTTTGGCTTACGACATCCGCGGAATCTGCCAGCTCATTTTCACTGATCTACTACTTCTTCTACTACTACTACTACTATTATTAATTTGCAAAATGTCATCCACTACATCAATTTCAGTCACTATATCGGTTTCTTCAATATCACTTGAACAATTCTCTACTGTCAAATCGTCAAAATAGCTATTGTAATCATTTGTCTTTAATATCGCCAATAGTTATCGTCCGTTAACTTATTTTTATTTAAGAACTTTTTTGATTCACTCCTTTTTATAAGCGCGTACATGACAATCAACGAAAACGTTTGTTACTACACTTTTGGTTTCGGTTGTCTATGGGCAAAATTAAATTGGAACCTTCTTTAATGCTTAATAACTTTTTTATTTTCACAGGCTTTTTTATCATTTTTGGATATGTTATGGCCTAAGACTATAGAATCAAAGAGAACTTTGCAAAGCGGGTCTTGGCGTACAGAAATTTTGAATCTACTTAAAATTTTTAAAATAAAAAAAAAAGTCGAATGTAAGCCACTGAAGTAGACCCCCTTTACAAATTTCTTTTAGAATCTAATGTCTTAGGCCATGAAATATCCAAA
The DNA here is from genome assembly GCA_016904865.1 of Pissodes strobi. NCBI lineage: Eukaryota > Metazoa > Arthropoda > Insecta > Coleoptera > Curculionidae > Pissodes > Pissodes strobi. The sequence continues at coordinate 693,787 of MU182085.1, forward strand.
AATGATAAAAGATCCTTTGAAAATAAAGGTCATTGAGCTTTAAAAAAGATTCAATCATTTAACTTGGCCCAGAAGACATGGTTTTATCAAGATTAAAGTATCGATGTTTATATTTGTTTGAATTGACCTAGTTTTTTAATGATCAATATTCCAAAACCTTTAAAATATTTTATGAAAATTCAATTACTACAGATTTATTTCATTTGTCCGATTTTTGCAACGACCTGAAATACATTGAGAATTACTCCCTTTTCTGTACGCCACTGAAGTAGACCGTCTTTGCAAAGTTCTTTTTAATCCCAAAACCTTAGGCCATAACATATCCAAAATGATAAAAAATCCTTTGAAAATTTAAATTCATTAAGCATTGTAATGTAATTTGGCCCACAAGACATGGTTTTATCAAAATTAAAGTATCAATTTTAATTTTGTTTGTATTGATTGACCTGGTTCTTTAATGGCCAATATTTCGAACCCTTTCAAATCTTCTTTGTCCATTTGTACATCTTTATCTCATTTGGCCGATTTTTGCAACGACCTGAAATACACTGGTTTTGAGAAATACGCCGTTTTCTGTACGCCACTGAAGAAGACCGTCTTTGCAAAGTTTTTTTTACTCCAAATACCTTAGACCATAAGATATTCAAAAATTAAAAAAATCAGAATTAAGAATTAAAGAGGGTTCCAATTTAATTTTGCCCACAGTGTATATATTTCTCCAACAGTTGCTTGTGTCATAAAGCTTTCGAAAATATTTTATAATTTTATTACCTGCCTAGGATTGGTTTCCGGACTGATGGTGCCAAGATATGAGAAATACCCCTCATTTAAATAGTTTGGGGTATATTTGTACCCCAGTTGGGTGTCAAGATATCAATAAAATATACATGTCGTGAACTAACGTGCAGGGTGTACCTACACCCCAAGCAACAAAATTCCCTATAAGTTTTTTGAATAAAGAACAATGTATTTTAATTTCTATATACTGAACTAGAAATATGTTTATGAAAGATAAATATTATTCAGAAAATATCGCACAAAATTGATGCCTGGGTTGCAATTGCACCGCTCTCGGATTTATGAATGTTAAGAACCGATCTATGCACATTGCAGCTGATGAATACGTCTAAGGCACTCACCATAAATGCGGGCATGCCTCAGGATGCAATACTTTCACCAACTCTGTTTCTCATCTATATTGATAACCTGCCCACTGAAACCAATAATCCTGTTTACAGTTTTGCAGATGACAGTACCCTTGTCTCCCAATATAAACCGCTGGCCATTTGCTTTCGAGCAAGGAAAATTTCGCCTAAATTTAAAACTAAATATTTTCTTAACCAGACATGATATCGACCTATGGTTTTTAATGATTAATAGACTTATCCCTTAGGAAAAACTTTACAATGTTGGATTTTTTTAAACTTTCAAAAAATATTATATACAGAGTGTGAAAGAAGACGGTGATTTTTGCTCCAATTTCAATAGCATGTAACTTTTACAATAATTTTTTTAAATTTTGTCATTGTAGGTCAATTGGATCACGGGTCCATGGTAAAGAGAGCAGTTTGTCAAATTGTTGATATCTGCTATATTTTAAGAGATATTAATTTTTTTGTAAAACCTTGATTTTTTCAACTTTTTGGTAGCTAGACCCCACTATGCGTTATATCGTGCACATTTTATAAGTGATTATCATTATACCTTACAAAAATCTTTTTTATGTTCAGTCAAAAAATTGTACCTAAATGTTGAGATGTGCAGTGGCGTGCTTATAATCACTTATATGTCTATATGGTTTATGAGTATCTCACAATTTTTCACGATTGTTTTGTATTGGAAAATACTCGACTCTAGATTAAGCAAGTTTTATCCTTATTTTTTATTTTTCAATATTGCACTGTATCTACATGTATATTTTACAGTGTGTCTAAAAATAAATTTTTTAAATTATAAATTTTTTATTTAATTTTTGGAAAAATTTTATTTATTTATTTATTTCTAATACAGCACTATTCCTAAAATTAAACTTGTTTTAAAACCCTTAAAATTAAATATCACTAGCTTGATGTGTTTGATTTTGCGAGCGAGTACTTTCCAATACAAAACAATCGTGAAAAATTGTGAGATACTCATAAACCATAGACATATAGTGATTATAAGTACGCCACTGCACATCAAAACATTTAGGTAATTTTTTTTTACTAAACATAAACAAGCTTCTCATAAGGTATAATAATCACTTACAAAGTTTGCACAATACAACGCACAGTGTGGTCTCACTACCAAAAAGTTGAAAAAAAAAAACAAGGTTTTACAAAAAACTGTATCTCTTAAAATATAGCAGATATCAAAAATTTGACAGACAGCTTTCTTTGCTATGCACCAGTGATTCAATTGATGTACAGTGACAAAATTTTAAAAAAATATTATGAAAGTTACATGCTACTGAAATTGGAGCAAAAATCATCGCCTTCTTTGACACCCTGTATATAAAAATTTTTGACAGTTTAAAAAAATCCAACATAGAAAATTTTCTCTTAAGGGACAAATCTATTCACCATTAAAAACCAGAGATCGATATCATGTCTGGTTAAGAACATATTTAGTTTTAATTTAGGCGAAGTTTTTGTTGCTCGAAAGCAAATGGCCAGCAATTTATATCATAAAACCATTACCAGCGACTGAGATTTATCACGTCAGACAGGAGCACATTATAACAATTAAGATCTGGAAAAATTTCGAATTTGCGGCGACATTAATTTTGTCCATTTCAATGCAGCAAAACCCCAAGCAGCCACGTTTACCGGGAAAGTCAATACGGAATGATCGATTCTGCCATCATGATGGGGCTCATTATGGCAGAATCGATCATTCCTTCATCCTTGTCAATCGGAGTACTAGGTATTTCGGTCAACAGCAATATGTCGTGGCATGACTACGTTGCTAACATCGCAAAAGCAGCCTCGCAGAAGCTTGTTAGCGCAACAAAAAAGTGTCTACACCACAGCAGTTGATTTTGATCTTTAAGGCTCAAATATGACCGTGCTTAGATTATTGCTCACACATCTGGGGTGCCGCACTTTAGCATGCCCTAAAGCTGCTGGATTTGATTCAGAAGAAAACTGTGCATTGCATCGGCCAGGAGTTGACCCGAGATCTGGAAATTCTAGAACACTGCAGACATGTGGCTGAGATCTCCTTCTTTTACAGGTATTTTTTTGGCAGATGCTCCCAAGGTGCAGCCCTCCTTGTCACACCCACAATATGGCATGTCAGAGAGTCACGATAGATGGCAAGAGTGCACCCGTTCGTCGTACAACTGGAAACACCTAGAACATCGCTTTACAAGGACTCCTTTGTCTGGCGCACTACATTACTGTGGAAGTCATTCCCAGGACATCTTTTTCTTCTAATTACAACCTGCAGCTATTCAAGAATCGTGTCAATCAACATCTTCGCGCTCACACCGCTCGTCGAGCGCTATACGATCTTCCTTTAGTGAGTGTGCCACTGCCATAAAAAAATTAAACACTTCATACATTGGCCTCCGCTCGCTTCGCATGCTTCGAGCCCTCAACCAACAAGAACTAACCAAAAGTATTCCAAACACTGTAACAAAATAAAATGCGCACAGCATCTGAACACGTAACATTTAATGTAGTAGTAAACTAGCGATAAGATATTATTTTCGCTTTGCGCATGTGTATATCTCAGCATGACAGTGGAGTGCGGCTTATCGCTAAAGTCTCCAGTTTCGATAGTGCATCGTATATAAAAAGATTCTTTGCGGAACGATATCGTTCCGGCGTATAGTGTCCATCTACTGTATCCAGAATATAATAATATGCTTTTCTGTTATCAAACTACCTAATAAAATCATACAAAACCAATGCAGTATCTTTCAGCTAGACGTAATGTAATTACCAAATTGACGAGATAAGATGTATTTGAGTAAGTAACTCTCAAAATGTTATGCTTATACGCCTCCATATCATTTATATGCAAATTTTATTGCTTCTCCCAACAAAATACCGACAGCATTCCTGATCGCCTGCATATTTCTAGACGACTCGTAGACTTAAAAAAGTGATCCCTGCGGATTTAAGTTTTTGACACACGTATATATATCCTCAATTTCTACCTGCAACGAACAGTTGCGAACCGAGTATTTTCAATTTAAAAATGACCCTTTTTGCTTGGATCCATAAAGCTGAAACGTTTTTTCTGCACTGTAACGATTTTCGACTTTTACTCAACTCACATAATGAATGATCCTGCTTTGTCAAAGCATAGTTATCTCCCTTTTTTAGACTGTTTGCCTGCCAAAAATAAAATCGGGAAAACGGAGTGAATAATCCTTTCCCTTTGCGTGTTTACAATCTATCTGTTTTTGCAAGAAGGCTTACTGTTGGCAATAATTTACCGAGCAATAAAACTAGATTATTTCAAAATAGAAGTTTTAATAAATAGTGATTTTAATCCCATGCAATTTTTCATGAAGATGTATTTCATGTTATAGTTGGAAGTTAAGTTAAACAGAATGGTATAATACCATGTTACGAAGAAAATAAATGCTGTTCTGCCGTCGTGGCTATTGGGGACATAATCGGTGTCGTGTGCACTGGGGCTTCCTCTTTTTGATTTTTTTTACCTTGTGATTTTCTAAGGGATTTCATAAGTATAAGTCAATAAAATAATGTTATTTTTTATCGTTTAATAAATAAAAGCACACTTAAATTATAAAGAAAATGTAAAAACATTTTTTCGCTTCTTTTGGACAACACAAAAGCACACAAATAATGAACAATAAAATAAAATAAACTTTTTTATCATATAAGCTTACTTACTATCTTCCAAAGTAATGATAGGAACCAATCTTTATAAAAGTAATTTTAGGAATAAAATATAGCATTAATTTTTCTTCAATTGACACATTGGTAGGCATTTCTAAGATAATTTGTCTTATTACTTATGAATGTTGTTCTGTTATTTTTCATTACCCAAACGATAATATTTTGTTACATAAACGATACACTGATCGACAAAATGTTTTTTTTACATTATGCTGAATAGCATACATAGTAGCATGAACCTCCTTAAATACGAAAATGGCGAAAAAAAAAGTTTTCACACGTAAGGCTTTCTTGTAACATTAAACAAACCACATACACAAGAGCTTCATTTAATATTTATTGAAAAAATTATTTTACAATCTTTTTAACCCGACTATACTTATAATTTATATTAAATTAACATGTAATAAAAAAAGGAAACGTCCTAAATATATACTTGAAACGCACGTATCTATTTTTCCCTTTTGTGATGATCACAACTCCTCTCTTTAAGAACCAACAGTAATCACCAATCATGGCTGGATCCCGTCGTCCTTGGTTTTGGATTTTCATTATCCTGATATCTTAATGGAACATTTCACCCTGCTCGGCGCTGACAGCGCCCAAATCCTCAGGAAAAAATAATAAATGGGCATGGAGAAAGTGAATTTTTAATTCGGCAATTAAGCGATTTGTAGGAGTCTAAAAGTTCATTAACTAGTTGCTCGTAGTTTGCATCCATATTAATGTCACTACACTTGCAAATAAGTTACAAGCTCTAAGCTCATTAGTGGTGAGCCTTTCTAAAAATGTACATCGTCCAGCAATTTTCTAACTGGCATGGCGTCCCAAAAAAATACCTTCTTTTAATTTGGCGTCACTTATCTGGGGAAAGACTTGTTTTGGGTATTTATATCCTTCACCATTTTATTAAGGGCCTTCACAAAGTTTTTCATCAGTCCAAGTTTAACGTGAAGAGGAGTCAAAAGGACATTTTTGTGATCTCCAACCTACCATACCTACTTAACATTTTAAGAGCCCGGTTGAAATTCATTCCTTTCCGGCCATATTTTCGTTACACAATATTCTTTGCTGCACGACTGTTCCACAAACAAAGAAAACCACTCTGTTTTGTAAATCCTCCCTGAAGTCCAACTAAAATTGCTATAACTTTTAAATCTCCACATATCTGGTATTTGTACAAGTTGTAGTTTATTTTATCTGAATCGGCAACAGATGGTTTTAAATTTCCATTATGTAATAACACAGCTTTTAAGCTATATTTCCATAAGTCTATGAACCTGCAGCGCCACTCACAAGGAGTATGCTCGATATTGAGTTGCTGGGAGTAAGTGGGATCGGTTCACTATTGTTCTGAGCTGCCTGATGATGCGTTATTATTTCCAGTATCGCCCTATACAATAACTTGCCAATCTAAAGGCACAGTTAGTACTGTAAGTCTGCACTGTGAGGCAGAATGCAAATTCGGATATTCTATCATGCGCTTTACTTTTTTGGAATAACCTTTAGTCTCTGGCATGCAAAAATAGAATTCGTCAATGATTAGTAGGTTCTCGACATATCATTAGAACTGCAAAAGGCATTTTCATTGTTGAAAAAACTTTCTTATCTACAGAGAACCAGTCAATTCGAAATTCAAATGTAGGCTGAATAAGTTAACAAGATTACTGTTATAAGCAATCTATTCTATTACATACTACCTGAAAATATTAAAGATGCTAATGATCATATTAAGAAATGGTACCTATTAGGGCTTTATGAATAATTTTTCTATTATTAGAAATAGACTTGCATTATAAAAACAAAACACTGAACTGTGTTACAAAAATCATGTTAACCAGTGGTACATAAATTATAATTTATGTATATCTGGAGGAGTTGTTTTGCTAAAGCTTTCAAAGACTGTAGTGTCGTGAATATTGATGGTATATTTCGACGGAACTGATAAATAATGATCTTTTTCAAGAAACTTATATCCGAAATTCGGGCATTGGATCCTGAACACACTGATCTTTCACGAAATGCAGTCAATATCTCAACAACAACTGCATTTGAATATATTAATTATATAGGCTAATTGTTATTTGTTCCAACAAGTCTGATATTGCTGCAACCGAATTGGCTTTTTAGTTTTATCACAATCTCTACCACTTGATCGAATCGAGAACAGATAGGATTATGAAAAACATCTCTCAAAAATCGTTTTCTTTACCTGTTCTATCGGAGGCAAAAAGGAGCAAATATCGTCATGATTGGATCTAAAAATGGCAGCATAACATGAGAGACCTAGGAAACAATTATTACGTTCAGTTAATAATGTGACTATCAATTTAGTACGATGAAGACTGGGATATTTCGTTCATGCTTGCTGAAAAATTGTATTGCCCGAATTAACTAAAACATGGAATCTTAAGAATTTAAGTACCACGCACTGAATACGCTAAATTCCTTTTCACCACTTTGAAGAACACGAGTAACGGGCAGTCTCAAGCTATTTTGAGCTGGAATTCCTACTTTCTGAGAAGGTTCTGTACTCAACTAATCAATTAATGTTTGCTGTTTGGAAGACCTTCATCTTCATCTGATAGATCAGACCAAATGTTTCTAGACTGTTGGTCCCAATGAACTTTAATATCAGGATCGGTATCAAGTCCCTCATCTTCTCCATTGATATTTCTACATCCAAGTCAAGTGATTCTAGTATACGATTTACTTTAGCCTCAAAGTCAAGATCAGCAATACTAGCCTCGTCCAAAACCTGTCTTGACACGATTATAACTTGCACAACAGCATAAGAGAGTTGTCTCTAAAATCTTACATAAAAACCGTCGCTGGGGTTCTCGGACCACTGGCACTAGTTCAAAATTATGCAAAGACGGAAAAACTTATGGATGTGAATACACAACACACCTAATTGTTCAGTACTAATAGAAAGGTACATGGAGAGTCAGAAAACTGGGCGGAAGATAAATGAGAGGATTTCGCTAGCTAAGGGACCCAACAATGATAGTTAAGGGATAATTAAAAAAATTTTAAAAATCTAGAAAGTCTACAGAGCGATACTAATAATAGTTTTACTACGAACATCTCATCAAAAATAATATGTACATAATAAAAGCTGGGCAACTAAACTAGATATATATTCCAGGTTGATATACACATGCTAACACTTATTAATTTGTTTTAGGTCTCTCATTTCTTCTTTAACCAGGGTAGATAGATTGAGGAGGGTTAAAAATGGAATTGGAGTGTCCATGAAGAAAATGGGGACATGAATATCGCATTCCTAAGGAAACAGCTTCGAGGAAATTGACAAGAAATGGTTTAGAATTTGGCATTATTACCACGATGTTGTCGGACACTAAGGCGAATCCATTTTCCTAACGAGAGCATTACTGTTATGGACGGTGAAAAGTACTCTTTCTACGACTGACCTGAAAATAGACAAAAACGCACTAACAACTGCTCTTGAAAACTGGACATTTCAAACATCGTGTGAAAAGTATACTTTGAACACGGCGTATGCAAAGTATACTTTTCACAAGCTTATTCGGGTATTTAGATTAAAGGGCTTCGTCTCCGTTTTAGATCTTCGCCCTCAAAGGTCCCATTACCAGATCTCTAAAAAAGGGGCCTAATTATAGGTCTTCACCCCCCGGGAGCCCTTTTTGCAAAACTGTAGAAAATGGAACTCTTATACCAGGGGCCCCCATTTAAGACTCGGGGCCCCATTATAGGGCTTCGCCCCCCGAGGCTCCATTGCTAAATCTGTAAAAAATGGGACTCCCGTACCATAGGCCCCATTCTACGGTTTCGCCCCCAGGGGCCCCATTTTAGAGCTTCGCCCTCGGAGCCTCTTTTTCAAAATATTTGGAAAATTGGGACCCCACACCGGTGGCCCCATTTTAGGACTGTGCCCCTAGTTATAGTTTAGCGAGAATCTCTTACTCACGTAGCTTCTTTCATTAGGAATAAAATTTTCTGATAAATCAATAATAAAAATGTTTCCCATATAACATGTAATTTTCTACCACACTCCCAGTGGGGCACCCTGTATGTAGCAGTCGTAGAAAAAGTATAGTGTGCTACACGTGCTGAAAAGACTTTTCACACTCATGAGACTTTATGACACTCGCTTACGGCTCGTGTCACCAAACTGTCTCATTCGTGTGAAATGTCTTATTTTCAGCACTTGTTGCACAATATACTATTACTTTCAACAACTCAGGCAATCAGATATAAAGGGAAATTATGATTTTTATACCGCATATATAAAAGAGTGCCCAGATAAAATAAAATTTACAGAAAACACAAAACTCACTGACAAAATTTTTAGTTTAGATGGCGATTTCTACTGCCGGAATACCCAGGCCTTACGTGAGATTGGTACGGGGCGAAGCTATAGATAGTCAGCCCGATATTGAAAACTGTCAAATTAAATTGGTTGATTTTATACACGAGAATCATGCTGAAGTTAACATAATATTTTGGCCAGACTATCATTTTGCCATTAGGCATGAAACTCAAAATTGGCTAAACGCTAAAAATATACCATTTACACCGAGAAATGATAATCCCCCTTAACCTACATCAGGCTTATCCAATCGAACATTTTTGGCTCTTTTGACTAGAGAAGTTTATGATGGAGGATGAGAAGCTGGCTGAAAATAAAGAGCAGTTAAAGAGTAGGATCCACAGGAAAATTAGAGAGATATAATATGTCGAAGCTGTCCAAAACCTAACGGCGGATATCCGCAGAAAGTTGCGCCTTGTTGAGGAGCACGAACCATTTCATTTTTATTTGTAATATTTTTAATTATTATTATAATATATTATTATAATAAAAACTTTAATTAAGTTATATTTGCATATAAAATGTAATAAGAAACTCCCAAGGAGGCACGAGCAGGTGAAGAGAAAAGAAGAAGTATGCGAATACTAAAAAGATTTATGATTAACAATATACAAAACTAATGTAATTTAGTAAAGGGCGTATTAACTGAAAATATGAACACGACTCACATTTAATTTAATTAACATATTTTTCTCATTATTAATCTTCTCTTTTTAATGACAAATTGCTATTGCCTTTTATGCATCATTTAAAAGTTGATATAGCAGGCAAACAGCCAGCAATATTAAATCTATTAATAAAGTACAGAAAAAAAATAATACGCATATTTTTTAACATTCATCATTGTGCACCACCTTCAATTTAGAAAAAATAAATAAATAGCTCTTTCAGAAAGCTTTTCCGACGAATATTAAAATCGCTAGCATCTGTTCGAGAAGCAATTCGTTCGAAGTGGTACGAAGTAGCTTATATGTTACCATTTTGTAGAAAAAGAACAATAGAATACGTGAATCCAGCATGTTTAGCCACTTAAAACCTTAAAGTTTAAGTAAACTTTCTTCCCATCAACATGTTCAAAATATGTGCTTTCAGTTGAAATTTTAAAGCTTCTGAGCTCGTTTCATATCTGAGGCAGTGAGACAGGGTCCATATAATATGATCACAATAATTCAAAGGTGAAATTATAGTCAAATTACAGGGTATTGTCAATAGCAGAATTTAAGCAGTATCTATAGAATATCGCAGTCTCAATATTGAATTCACATGTTTCCTAAATCTTAATTTGTTTTCCAATATCAAGACACGATTCCTATCAGAGTTTGAAAAGTTGTAAGTATGAAGAGTAGCTATTAAGTTGTTTTAAATATATGCATTAGAACACTAAATTACAATTTATTTATTTGAATTAGTTTTTAAGTCGCTTTCTATTTTCGTTATATATTTATTCCAATACCCTTGCATTTTAAAGCTAGATCTCCTTTAATGTCATAATAAATAGATTGTTTCGTCAGATAATAGCAGTATTATTAATTGCTAATTAACATTAAATTCTATTCATCTTTCAAAGTCAAATAAGGCTCACAGAATAATGGTATCATAATATATTGTTCACACTACGTATTAAACTAATATTTCCCTAGTTGATTACGATTAATCATTGAATTACCTCCAACTTGATAGCAGTGATTTGACCATTTGATCTGAAAATATTCTTTCAATCCGTTGTCTTCCGGGAAGGAAGAAGGGCGTCACACATGTCTTTGTGTTTCCCATAAATAAAGTAAAATATTGGATATTAAATGAACTTCTGTAGCTTCAACTTCAAGTTTGTTTCGAGAGCATGCTTATCAATAATAGTAACTTCCCTTAAAGGGCTTAACGGTTTCTTAATTTTTTTAAAATATTTATCTTCTATGGGTGTATTACTATTACGATCATATTTTTAAATGCTTGTAAGTTAGTGTTTTTAAAGTAAGTTAAAACTGATTATAAATTAAAAAAAAATAGATAACGGTGCATTCCCATATAAGGAAGTCTGGCTGGAACAAGACGATTCACCACCGCATTACGCCAGACAAGTACGGAACTATCTGAGCGAAATACTTTTGTCATACGGGAGACAATCGAGTGGCCACCTCGGTCACCGAATCTAACTCCGCTCGATTATTTTTTGTAAAGGCATTTAAAGAATAATGTCTAAAAGATCAACCCAAATGTTACAAAGATCTGAAAGAGAGAATCAAATCGGTGCCGACGAATCGAAGAAGCAAATATTCTCCCTAAAGTTTTAAATATTTTCCCAAACTATGTAGCATATTGACAAAAAGTAAATGAAAAATATTTCTTTATCCTGTCTTTAATAAGTAGACTTAACAATTAGCTCATATTAACTGGTTATTACATTCTTAATTTTCATTCTCAACTATCAACAAAATGGCTAGGTTTAGGCATTAAGTACATAATATCAAAGTTCATTAGATTTTTTTGTCGAATAGTATACAGGGTATCCCATTTAAAAGAAATTTTGCAATATTGCAAATGTCACTAGCAGATACGAATTAAGGTCTTACATGCAGATATCGAATTTTTGCTACGTCGAAGAAGCGATATTTAAGATATTTAAAGCGCTCCAAACTTTCGTTACACACTGTATACTAAACTGAAGTCCCTATTTGATTTGTTTTTTTATCTCTTTATCAGGGCATTCAAGTCAAGCCAACGTATTTTTTATTCCTTATGGTGAATTTGAGGAAGTTTGATGTACTTTAAAATGACTTCAACTTATTTTTGGCTTCCTTTCTGTATTATATCTAAATAGTCGACATATCCTAACCACTGTATAAATAAATATACGGTAGGTTCACTGGAGACAAATTTCCAATTTCGCCGACAGCATTTTTGACGACGCCGACGGGGCGAATCTGGACCAATCTGGTTCGTGGCCCACGATGGCCCCACTGCGAGGGACAGATAGTGTGCAAGCGCCCTGAGATTGTGAACTATCGCGTCGTCGCGTTGTCTAATTATAATAACCGAGGAAAGCGCAACAGCGAATACTTTTTGAATCTCTCCGGAACGTTGGGCTCGACAGACTGTTCGCTGCTACTGGAGTGCAACGGATTTTGTGTTTGATATAAACACATGAAAACGATTTTGATGTGTGGGTCTACTCGATATTGTTTGTACTCTGTCCTAACCATGTTTTGGACTGTGCTATCACAGATTTACTCCCTTGTATTTCAAACCATTTTATATATAAGTTGGCAGAGAAAAAAAAACTCTGGCGTAACACTTCTTAGTGTTCTTTACCGAAGGAAGAAAATCCAAATCTGAAAATAACAGAGCTAAGGATCATTGTTTATACAAAGCTCCAAGTGAATGTGGAATATCCTGGCTGCGATATTTAGAGGTCATGTAAGAAGAGAAACAATAAAACCCACACAAAGAAAGCACGCGTGTAAATGGGGACATGCAGATCATTCTATGATTAGCAAACATGAAATATAATGATCCAATATAACAGTAAACTAACCCGCGTTTGGTGAGCACCCAATGCATTTGGGTGCCTTGACTGAAACATATCAGCGGGGAAATAATAAAAAATTTGAGCATTAATAACATCTGATTAAATTTAAAAGCAGGAGTAGCAATTCTACAAGCGTAATATATTGAGAACAGCTTTCTTTTCCACTATTTGCAGATAAACACTTAATTAGCACGAAAGATTAGTCCCCTTTTCCCACATCCAATTTTCGGATTCGCTAATCGGATTTTCTTATTTATGGTCCGTATGCAGCAAATGAAATACTTATTCGGCATATAGATTTCCAAGACGAACTCGTTTAATTTGATTCAGTATTAAAATGTCTGAAACACTGGAGTGCTTAAAACAGACTAGATAGAAATATAGTAAAATGAAAGGCATGGAATGTTTCAATTATTGCTTTCCCCTTTTCATATGACATTGATGAGAAACTTTAATTTAATTAATCAATTGAATTGCTTGTGGCATATTGAATAACCTTCAATTTACAAGATTAGAACAGAAGTTTGAAGTGCATGTTTTGTGGGCACAAAAATTTTCCTCGTACCATTTAAGGCAAAATGTAGCATTAATACTTATGAGATACGAACTCACGAGCCATGATTCCATAATTCAGCATAATAGTAGGAAAATTTACTCAACGTTCAAGACTGTATAATGTATATATAATGGGCAAGATTAATCTAAAAACAACTTGTCATCTTTTCTCTGGTGCGATCAAGAATTAATTCGAATAAATACAGAAGAGTCGCAATAATCTCCTACTCAGATAAATAACGAGCTGTTCTGAGTTAGCCGCTAGAAACTTCTTCACAAGTTTCGGATCTATAACTCGATTTTAGTTAGGTACAAAATAACAAATCCTAGCCCGAGACTCAAAATTTGCTAAACGTTCAAAACATACCATTTATATCGAGAAACGATAACCCCCTAAACTACACCAGGCTCGCAGCGATTTGACCATCTAGTTTGACAATATCATTTTAATTCGTTTTCTTCCGGGAAGGGAGAAGGACGTCACCCATGTGTTTGCATTAATTAGAGTAAAATATTTGTGATTAAGTGGATTAGTGGAGCTTGAACTCCAATTTTGTTGAATATTCGTATCAACAATATTAAGAACCAAACGGTTTCTTAATTTTGTAGATTAAATATCTTCCATGGGTGTAGGGGATCCTAATTTTAATACATTCTGTATCCATATTTTTTGCGAATTTCGTGACAGACTGTCCTTGCTTCCCTTTATTTTTATTAGTTTTTCAGAGTGTTTTTCAACATTTATTTTTTGGTATTTTCTAGGTTTGCTTGAGTTTTAGCTTTCCGAGAAGACACGAGGGTCTTTAGAACTTTTAAATTGGAAAAGGAAATAAGAACAGCCATGATAATAAACTCACAATAAATGTCATTTTGGGATAATTAATATTACCTTATTATGCAATTTCCACAATTGCTACCATGGTAAAAAATGCTTATGCGTGGTGCGATGAAGTCAAATACAAAATTATGCGGGTTTGCTAGTACTCGAGACACTGATATGTAAACATATCCTATATTGACATCATCGACATGAAAATCTAATGCCACCTTAGGCCGCATGACTCCTGAATATAGGCAACCACTTATTTGGAATTGGTTGCCTATATTCTGGTTTTAGAAAGAACACGTTTTATACTAACGGTTACGGACAGCCTACATTCCCGTCACAGATAACGCCTGCAGTGCGTTGTTTAATGTTTACATTTGTAACGTTTGCATTAGAATGTCTATTATTCACGCATGGCCGTCCGCTCGCTTCGCTGGCTACAGGGGCGCAACGAACAAAAACTAACCAAAACTAACCCAAGGCATGCCCAAAATGAAGAAAACAAAATCTTTTTACAAATATAACCTCAAGAAAATAAAAATAGGATTAAAACTAATCGTAAAAATCAACTCGAGCGAAGACGCGGGTAAAAGCTAAAAGTGCCCTACGTCCTTTACTACACTCTTGAAAACATCTGTACAATATTTCGTGATGAAGGGTTAACTAGTTTACGCCTGGAAAATACGATTAAAACTATCCGAAAAATCAACAAGCCGCGGGTAAACGCTAAAAGCGTCCTATGTCCTTTACTATACTCTTGAAAATATCTGTACAAAATTTCATGATAAATACTTTACGCGTGGAAAATAGGATTAAAACTAACCGTAAAAATGAACGCGAGCGAGTAGTTTATGCGTGAAAGCGTAAGAAACAAACAACCACATTAGCATTTATAATATTCGTTATTCGCATTTATAATATTAGTTAGGATTTTTTAATAATACTTACTGGCAGCTTCAATCGGAGTGGATTCATTCACTGCACGAATTCGACACGAAAATCTAATATCACCAGAAATAACATCATGATGGACACAGCTTATTCACTACCAGCTAGGCATCTTGGGGCGGCATCCTTTGATTTGGGAAAGTCAATAACCAAATTTTGTAAATTTTAGAAGAGGGTCATGACTCAATATTGTTTGGGTTAGTTTGGCTTAGTTTGGGTTAGGGATCGCCTAAAATCCGTTTGAAACCGGTTTTAAATGGAAAAAGTTCTATAAAAATTCGAAATTTTCTGACTTTTTAGGACGATAGCCATGGCTTCGGACGAATTTGTCGTGGATTTTGAAGCGAAAATTCATTTTAAATTCAACCGTTTATTAAAAATAAGCTGCGCTATGGATCCAAATACACTGCGAACACAATATAATGAAAATCTAATACCGCCCTAGCGGCTAGCTTTTTAGAAGCGCCATTTGAGTCGTTGCAATCACGGCCGTACTGGATTAGGTTGCTCCTCAATGCGCACGGGTTATATGTCACAATCGGTTTACACATTCCGTCCCCAC
This sequence comes from Pissodes strobi, assembly GCA_016904865.1. Lineage (NCBI taxonomy): Eukaryota > Metazoa > Arthropoda > Insecta > Coleoptera > Curculionidae > Pissodes > Pissodes strobi. The sequence continues at coordinate 709,414 of MU182085.1, forward strand.
ATTTCCGTCCCATTTGCTGAGATTTACCCTCATACCGCCACGTAAGATGTTTACACATCAAAAAAGATAAAAGGATTTTCCATTATCTTCGTCGCAGGTGAGTCGCGTTTTGTTTTGTATACATTGTCATTTTGTAACATTACGTCTATCGTTACCACTTTTTCTTTAATTATCTTCGTCGCAGGTGAGACGCGTTTTGTTTTGTATACATTGTCATTTTGTAACTTTACGTCTATCGTTACCACTTTTTCTTTAATTTTCCTAGCAAAGGCTTTATCTCGTCCATCCTTTTAAGTAGCCAAGCTAATTGCAGGGTTAACAAATAAACAAACCCTATTGTGCAAAGAGCATATAATGATGGCTAATAAGACACGAGCATGAGAATTACGATACGAGCCGTAGGCGAGTGTCGTAACGAATACGAGGGTCTTAGTAGCCATTATGTGAATTGCATACACTATTTTTTTCTACGACCAATCATAATAATAAAAAATAATCTTGATTTTTTAAAATTCACTAAGTAAATTTTCTATGAATTGTCAGAAGTGATAAATTTTTAATCTGTCATGATCATGACTGTCTTTGATATTGACCCAGTATCACTGTCATGTTGATTTTGGATTGGTTATAACCCAGATTAATAATGAAACATCAGTGCTGGTCAATATCCTAGTACATACAATTGTGTTTAATGGCAAAACATAATATATATTGGTGAGCCAACCTGTAAAATGCTGTGATTGTCTTGATGCTCTGTTGTATTCGAGTTTGTCGGCAATTTCTGTTTTAAAATTATTACGTTTCATGCGTTGGTGTTTTATGCTTTCCATCCAGTAGCTAAGCGCGGATGGCGAAGATATTGCCTCATACTAATTGCTCAGAGTAACAAAACCGCCATAAAAAAACGTTTTTTCTTCAAACGTCAGTAAATCCGTCATTACTCGACTGTGTAGGCGGCCGTGAAGTTTCGTTTTTCCTCCGCCGGAGCTTTACTTTTCACTTTTCCGCCGGCGGAGGTAAAAGTGTTGTCATAGCAACATAGATACAATACAAACAGACAACAAAATAAGCGTCAACAACGCAAGATTTATTAAACTACAATTTGTATTTATCACTCAATTTGTGACTGCATTTCTAAAAATCACTAATTTAGGAACAAATTGGTTATTATTTAATCGAACTTACTCAATAACTGCTTATCAATACGGAATTAAAACGCAATCGGAGACGCCACGCCATCTTAAAAAATAATTATTGTTGACAGTGTCCACTGACAGCTTTATGTTAAATTCATCGACACCGGTCTAAGCAAGGCCACCTACGACCGTGGTCTAAGCCGCCTTGCGAACCCATTTATCTTTAATAATAATTAGATATTATTACTACTAAAAAGAGATGTTTTTGCATTAATTTGTCGACATTTGAAGAAAAAACAGCATATTTTATTTGGAGGAAAAGTTACTTTTCATGGCTTGCTCTCTATTACCAGCCTCACTCCGTTCGGCTGTTAAACACGAGCGCGCCATGAAAAGTATCACTTTTCCTCCATATAAAATAATATACTATTATGGCGGTTTAGTTACGCTGAACAATTACTATGAGGCAATTTCTTAGCCATCCGCGCTTAGCTACTGGATGGAAAAGCATAAAACACCAACGCAAGAAACGTAATAATTTTAAAACAGAAATTGCCGACAAACTCGAATACAACAGAGCATCAAGACAATTTTCATCATAACTCTATAAAGCTGGATTCAGTTCTGTTTACAGTGCTATATCATTCGCTACCTCTGTCTTGACTATAATAATTGGAATAATCGATCAACAAGTTTGGTCATCAGATATTTTAGTATTCCAAAGAAGATAATTAGAGAAACTGCTGAACCAGCAAATTGGATCATATTTGAAAATTAGAGAAAAAAAGAAATTTACAATACGGCGTCAAATACAGAACGTTCGGTTTAAACAATAAATGCTAGATTGAAAATATAGTTTTCTTCCTGCTTTAAAAAACGCACGCGTCTCAAAATATAAGTACGTCTTACCCTGTACTGTTCTAATACCTACATGTTCTAAAAGCCCACATATAATTATTGTTATTTTAATTTCTCTGTTGTTCTCGTTTTCAGATCTTTTAAAAGCGCTAAAAATTAAAGTTTACCTAGATAATTTTTTGTAATCAGAAATGAAAAAGCAGCAATCGATTAATAATGTACATGGCGAGTTATATTTAACAAGAGTCCAATTATGCCAGGAAATGCAACCATATAAAATAGAGCTTAATGTGATTACAGATCGGATTTAATTGATACCCAGTAGCCCGTAAATCGGAAAATTCAGTTTAATAATAAGGTAGTTATCGAGCGAGTTTTATCCGGTATAATGAGATATTAAGTCCATCTATGATGGACAAACATTGTATTTTGGGCAGATATAAATGTATTGATCCCCTGTCAAAGAAAAAATAATTTAATAAAATTCAAATTGTTTCTCTGATTTTATTTGACTTTGCCCCATACATAGTTATCTTTGTATTAAAGATGTAAAATGCAATTTTTACGCCCGTGCTGAGGGCGTGAAGGTGATTTTCGTCAAAGGTGCAACCAATATGGTTTGTAGGAGCGTAATGGTTAAACCGTCATGAAATTTATCTTTTCTTTTTAAAGGAAAGAAATAATTTTTAATGACCCAATATATTGACTTTTTTGCTTCTGTTTATGTCATTAGTTATTTTTATGCTCTAGGGCGTAAAAGTGGTAATAATATTTGAAAATAGGACTATTTTTTTCTAGGAGAGAGTGCGTCGCATATGGTGCTGTATATGTATAGGTTGGTATTCGGTTCAGTCATTTTAAAGTAATTAATATTAACAGAGATATTTCAAATTAAATACTATATGTCTATTAAAGTGCATAATGCGAAAATTAAGTGAACGCTGTTATCTTTTTGTAGATGAGGTAAAAATAACGAGGGGATAAAATCGGCTCGATACACACCGATCGTTTGGTCAGGTCTTTAAAGATACTTCCTTGGGGTGCTGAGTATTTGCTGGTATACAAAAGCTGCACAATTTATTTTAACACATCTACACGTTAATTTTTCCTACTTCCTACTTATTTTTGCAAATGCATGAGTCTATCTTGCTTTCGGTTCGAGGGTAAGGCGATAGTGCTAGTGCCTCATAACTACTTATCGCTAACTAAACAAGTTAGCGATAAAACCACACTAAGCGGGTTAGCGATAATTAATTACCGAATTAAAAAAATATATATTAATTGTACAAATCATATTGTACGGTTTGCACTAAAAAGAGAAAAGAGAAATTTAGTAATATTTTACGAAAAGCGGTGTTTCCACAAGAATTTATAGAGTATCTCAGTTGCTTCTGATAACAAAATTCAAGGGTAAATAAAATAATTGAAATTGCTAAGTAGTAAGCAAATGTATGAATATTGACTAAATATAAGTCAATATTTTTTAAATATCTTAACCGAATACCAACAACAAATACATGTTTGAAATCAGAAAATTTACCATATTAAAATTTTCATACCTACAACTCTTTTAAAAAGCTATAGTCATCATTTATTTCAGCAAGCAACTATTTTTGGCTGTTCAGAATGTATTTCTAGCTATTCAGAATGTATTTTAAAATATACCAAATATCGCTATACATGTTTGTTTGAAGATCGTAGGCATTTTTTAGTAGTAACCTGTAGAAATCAACAGAATTGAGAAACCCATTGCGTGTTTCATAATAGGTCTAAAATTAACCTGATCAGCATCACGGTTTACCGCACAATATTTGCCTTATTAAAAACCCTACATTCCATCGTTTTGGAAAGTCGCTCGAGTACAATTTGTTTCAAAAAAAGGCAAAAAAACACGCCCTCAAATTATCGCCCAATTGCCTTGCTTGCTTCCAATAATTTCCAAAGTCATAGAACGTGTAGTCAATCAGCAACTACTTGAATATCTCAACACCAACAGGATAATTACTCGGCATGCCTCAGAGCGCAACACCTTCACCAACTCTGTTTCTCATCTATATTAATGACCTGCTGACCGAAAGCAACAATCCTGCTTACAGTTTTACAGATGACAGTACCCTTGTCTCCCAATTTAGATCAGAAAAACCTTTACCAGCGACTGAGACTCATCACCGTAGACAGGAGTAGATTGCAACAATTAATCAAGATCCGGACGCACTTCAAACTTGAGGTGACAGAAATTTGGTCCAGTTTAATGTAGTAAAACTCAAGGAGCGACGTTTACCAAGAAAACCAATACGGCGGGCCCTGACATAATTATGGTAGGCTTGATCATTCCTTCATCCTCGTCAATCGGACTACTGAGTGTCTCGGTCAGCAGCAATATGTCCCAGCTTGACTACGTTACTAACATCGGAAAATGTGCCTCGCAGAAGCATGGTACGTTCTTTCGCGATAACAAACTGTATACACCGCAGCAGCTACTCTTGCCCTACAAAGCGCAAATAAGACCGTGCTGGGAATATTGCTCACAAATCTCGGGTGTCGCACCTGAACACACCGTGAAGTGCTAGATATTCAGAAAAAAGCTGTGCGGCTCGCCGGCGACCCGGAGTTGATCCGGGAACTGTATAGTTTGAAACACCGCAGACATGAAGCAGAGATCTCCCTGTTTTACAGATATTTTTACGGCAAATAGTTCCAAGATTTGGCCCGCCTCATCCTGTCCCCAGCAACGCCTGTCAGACAGTCACGACAGAAGGGAAGAGCGCACCCGTTTTTTTTAGAACTGGAAACACCCAGAACATTGCTGTGCATGGACTCCTTTGTCTGACGCACTGCATCACTGTGGAACTCACTTCCAGGACATCTTTTTTCCCCTAATTACAACCTACAACTATTCAAGAACCATGTCAGTCAACATCTTCGCACACACACCGCTCGTCAAGTGCCATAGGATCTCCATTTAACGTGTATGACACTGCCATAAAAACAACAGGTAGTATATAAAAAAAAACTAGCTATATCTATAAAGAACCTTAGTGAATCCCACAAATCCTGACCTAAATAATAGCAACACCTCAGTTTTATACTTCATAAACGGAATATTTTTGCAGCACCTCTTTTCTTTCTAAAATTTATATCTCTCTTCCTACTTCCTAGCTTCCCTGTTCTCTGAGGCTAACGCTTCCACGTAAGGAAATTGAGCACTCTACTTTTTCTAAAGTATTTCCTGGAGAGCATCTCCACAATTCGATGAGGATCGTTCACCAATAATCATAATATCAAATTTTCTGAAATTCAAAACCAACCAGGATTAGTCCACTACCTCATTTTATATACCATGAAGTTTAGTCCAACAGAACTTAATCATTCGATCTCTTTTTTTTTAACTTCTGTCCTAAGCTCTGATGTTATTTTAATTCTAGTGATCTCCAATCTTTGAATACACTTTTCAACCTCTCCCTCTATTTAGCATTTTGCTTTTGCCTTTCCGAATCCTGCAGCTCCACTCTCCTTAATTTCATACATAAAAAGGTAAACACGTGAAAAATCATATATGTAAAATGTTTGAAGGAATGTTCAACAATCGTTTTTTTTGGACTTTAGAAATCAGACTCTTACTAATTCCAGAACAAACTGTTTTTTTTCCACAACAATCGATCATCTGGCTGCCCTTGAATCCAATACTCAACCATCGATAATAATAACTATCTGTTCGCAGTCTCAGTAGATATCATCGCTGATTATGATATTACCTGGAAACACAATCTCTCAAACCGAGTGATAAAAATAGTTTTAAAGGATATTTCGCTTCTTTTCTTACCATTTCTTCATAGTTCGCCTGGGTCTTTCACCTCCTTCGAGGTGGGATATTTCCTTCAAATCCGCTTAATTATTATTGAATTGCAGTTGGAATTAAATGATCAAATACACTTTTCAAACTCCCTTTCTTTCTCACCCTACAAATTCTCTGTCATTCATATACAGTACGATGACAAATTGTTTGAAATTAGAAATACACGATTTTCTTTTCTTAGACAAGAAAATCCTGAAACGTAATTTTTGCAAAAAAAAACTAAATTTGTGAAGTCACTTTTCTGACCTAAAATCCGTCGATTCCAAAGACTTGCTTTATTTATCTCATTTCTTTAGAAGTATCGACTCCTCACTCATTTAAAACCATTTCGACCATTGATTATTTTAAAGGTTTATAATGGATGTTTCGTTTACGACTCGGCCAGACCTCTATGTATTTGGATTCTAGAGCTTATTCAGAATCAAACCGCGCGTACCACCTCTATCATTATTCGCCAGTGTCTTACTAACTCTTTTCACCTCCTTCTTCCGATTGATCTTCTGCAGTTGCAATTCGAGCCAGTCCCGTCATTCCCGATCAACTATAATTTTTCCCCTCCAAGTACTACCTGAAACAAAGCCGCAATCTGAGCCTTCCCCTCTAAAGCCGCTCCATTTACATAAATTTTCACTCTGACCAACCTCGGTATTTTCGAATAAACTTTAGCTTCAAAAGATCTCTAGAAATATCATTCCCCTCTCACATATTATTTCCTATTTAAAGCGTTTATTTTACACAAATGCTATTACCCTGGAATTGATTGCCTTTGGCTCCACAAATGATTAAATTTGGTTTGAATTGTTATAGAGCCACTTCGGCCCAGGCTCAAGGATGTAAACTGCACAAGTGCAAGTTTAGTGGCCCTAATGAAATGTGTACCTATATTTCTTCGATTTGATATCAAGTCGGATATCGTTTTCAAGAAAAGCAAAAAAGGAAAAATGAAAATGATTAGCAAATACAATAAAACAGTAATTGTCAGGCTTTAAACTGACATTGACAAGATGACAATTATAATGCCATATTTAGTTACTGGTTAACTGGTATTTAGTGTAATAATGAGGTGTTATTTGGTAAATTAATTTGTTTTTGAAGTTTTATATATCTATAATTTGGTGTTATTCGCTTAGGAAGAATTTAATGATTTTTGTTGAAAGTATTAGTTAATTTTTAAGTGTCCTTTATCAACTTCAGTTTTTAGCAAAGGTAACCATGTACTATTAAAACTTACAGAAGTTGAAGCAACACATTCATCTTTATTTAATAAAATTAATTCTTTAATTTTACGTTTTTTAGAAGAAGGCTCCTTTGCCAAAATACTAGAAGCGTTCCATTGTATTCTGTGATTGTTATCAAATGCATGTTGACAAATGTGTGATTTGTGGAATCGTGCATTTCTAATATAAGTTTGGTGTTCTTTTATACGTTTTGATAATAGTCTACAGGTCTCACCTATATAAAATTTATTACATTCACATGGTATTTTATAGATAACATTTTTAGTAGTTTCATTTTCATTAAGTGGTTAGATCTAAGGGTGTTTTCTGCTTTGAAAATTGTACGAATGTTAATTTTATTACCTATTCGTTTTATTTTGTCTGATAAACCAGGAATATAAG
>MU182085.1:736882-763678 GCA_016904865.1 Pissodes strobi
TATTGTTTTTATTTTTAAAAATCGACATAATCGCTTTTTTTTGGCTCATTGGATAAGTATCGATTCAAGAATTCCTCGATATTAAGCTGTTGCGTTCTGGACGTAAAAATATATAAAAACATATAATTGACTAACAACATCAAACATTCAGAATTATTAATCCTGGAAAAAACATGCAAAACTAGATAGCATAATAAATGGTACGAGGTACGTGTACATCGCAATAAAAAATATGGGTATTAAAAGAACATATTTTAAATTATATTGCGAATAACCGTTAAAAAGTTTTGTCCTGTGGTAATTGCTAACCATGTCGAAAAAATTATCTAATTGTTTTTACTTTTTACTTTTTAGGACATGTATAAAGTGCTGTATGTGTTACCGGCAAACTATGTAATCAGGTATTCCATAAAATACCTAGGCATTCTATAGAATAACTAAAATGTTTAGGGAAAGTATTGAAAAATGCATTTTTTATGCTTTACCTAGGCATTCTATATAATCCCTACGAGATCTCTGTCAAAGTGTTAAATATTCTTTTATTTATACTTTGCCTACATGTAAATCAGGCAATCTGATGATTCGTTGTTGTCGATGTACACGGACGTCTTTTTAATAATTAACCCAAACTAACCCAAACTAACCCAAACTAACTCAAACTAACCCAAACTAACCCAAACTAACCCAAACCTTTAATTGTTTGCAGATCTATTCTTGCATCCTTATCAGAGGGTACTTTTCCGATCACTGTCGACTCAACAGAATGTTAGTTTTGTAATTTGCCTGCAAACCAACCGTCATTGTATGAAATTCCTAGGTGTTTTACAAAATTCCTAGGTAAGGTATAAAATACAAATTATGTTGCGTACATTGCCTAAAGGACCCAGGCATTGTATATATTGTCTAGGTATTTCATAAAATGACTGAATTAAATACTTTGCCGGTAACATAAGCATCCCAGTCGTAAAGAGTATTTAGCACGATCAGCGTGAAATTGATTCCAACAAATGTCTAGGTATATTTATTCAAGCCACGGCGTGGGAGCAAACCGTCTACATTACGCCCTATATAAATTACTACTCATCACTCTGCCTATTAAGGAATATCGAACTGGATGCATGGGCTTGCCTATTCAGCAAAGATTGGAAATTATAACAATTTATTAATATTACACTGGACTTACAATCTATATTAATACTAAGTTTTCCAATGATAATTCCTAATCAATTTATATATTTTCTGTTTTTTCTCTGCTCTATAATTTGAGATAAGTCTTATTCTACTTAACTTTATTTAACGATAAAAAGTACATTAGCCAAGAAATATTATGCCCCCACAGTTAAACTCGTGCACGCTTTCCTCTTTTTATGATCCTTATTTGCGAAGGTCATGAAAAAATTTGTAACGCTTTTTAAAGGGCTCGGATCTTTGGCCGTTCGGGAAGCTGGCCGAGCAGATTTAAACTTAACAAGCCAGGCATTAAATTCTTATATCGCTATAGAAGGATTTAACGAACCGATTTATCAGCACTCCAAAAAACCTATTCTTCTTTCAATGCCTTTTCGGACGTATGGACTTTCTCAATAATTGAATATATTATTATGATTAGGCATCTAAAGTAAGCATTTTTAGCATTGCGCCACGCTATCCATTATAACAGACCCTGAAGGTTAGTTGAGCTATATTTTTCAATAATCTTTAATCTTTTTCTTTTAGTTTAGAAGCAATTTTATTGGAAGTTACATACCAGCTAATAACGCAAATTTTAGCTCTGTTTAATTACAATATGACTTCAGCGAATATTTGGTAAGGTGGCCGATATTTTGATATTCCTTTCTATATTTACGTCACGATCTGTGTTTTGTAAAGTCACGCCTTGGTTGGTGTGCAGGTTATGTAGCTCAGATTAGGATAGATCTACATCAGGTGAGAAGATGATAAAGAAGACACTTTGGTGAAAACAATAACAATGCCTATTGGTCAAAGTCCAGTTAATTAGCTCCTCTTATAGGTTACCAGGTCAGCTCAATGGGTGCTGATCTAAATCCCATTTACCTTTTCATAGGCGAACGGAAGTCCTGCTGAGGTTATTTTGAGCTGCTTGGGATCAGGCATTCAGTTAGCCCTGAAAAAATAGCAGCTATGGATTTACGGTAAGACTTCTGTCGCTAGGTTACCTAATAGTCTTATTTTATTGTTAATTTTCTAGCTATCTCGTTCCGTTCCTATGAATCCTAGTATTAGCTTTCTTTGAACTACTGAGACTCTTACTAATCAAGCGCATTTACGATTAAAATTAAAATAATGCCGACTTAGACTGCCGAAACGGCCTAACTTATTTCTAACACTTTCAATAACTAACACTATCTTAAAGTCAACTTTCTACAATTTCAGCCCTATAGTGAAAATGTATTGTAAATACTCAAATATAATATTGGTTCACACCACATACAATTAAATTGTATCGGGATGACCAAAATATTAGATCTGCTCATAAGTAAAATAATAATAATATGCAACTATTTAATTTTTAGCTCTCTTTCACGAGAAAATATCCAAAAAATTATAATTTAAGCAATGCATGACTGGATAGACTGGGATGATCTCTACCATCTGATTTCGTCATTATGTAGTTGATAGAAGAGTTGTTTAATTCAAAATTAATTTATTTTGATATTACATTAAGGTAGTGCATTCGCAATTAAATTGAAATATTACAAATTTCCAAAGTTTTTTTGCCAATATAATTAATGCAAAATCTGGTAACCAAACTACTCGTCTAAAGAAAACACTATGCTGTAAGTTGTAAAGAATCTCGGGAAAAGAACCGAATTTTTATTTTCCACCGGTTTCAAGAGGGTGGGCTATTAAGATTTGGGCTAAACACAATTTGAAATGTCAGATTGATTAACAAAAATAGCTTTTTGCTTCGTAAAATGATCTAGTTTCCAGATATTATTCGTGGTAAACAGTAGTGCAGAGAGAGTATAAGGGAAACATTCAGAATGAGATTACAATGATAAAAGAATCAGATATAAAGGTTTCTCAAAAAATTATAGCTGTTATCTCTACTTTAGATATACTGAAATAAAAGTGCTTTACTCTTTTTATTCAACTCGAAACTGTGGTTTTGTGAAGCTCTCTGAAGGGCGTAAAGATTCCTCCAATATACTTTATCGTTTAAGTCAAGAATAGGTTTGTATGTCGCAAGCACACAGAAAAGCAGTTTCATATTATAGTTAATTAATCAGTTGAGATATGTATAAAATGAAAAATAGCGGGCCAAGAATGGCAGACAATTTGCACAGGGTTCTACTCTGTGACTTAAAGTTCAACGTACTAGGTTCCATTTAAAAGGCAACCTATAATAGGTTGACAGGCCTTGTTATCAATGCCAAATTGAACCAATTTATCACGGGCTTCCGAATAATCAAGAAAAATGAGTGCAGGAAATTCCTCACTACCAGCTGCTTCCAGAATATTCTCAGTAGTTCCAATTTGAACCAAATACGTATATATTTTATGTACGTTGGACATAGGTCACATTATATCAACAATTGTTAAAAACTTAAATTTTTCTAATGAATTATTTATTAAAATACAAATAAATTAAAAACTACACATTCCTTCAGAATAAAAAGTAAAATGTGTTTTAGTTTAAAACATGTAAATTATAGATATAATATAAACATATATAAAATATGTAATTTCGAAAACATTTAATGGAAGTTTAATTTTGGTCCATGTTATCTTATTTATATGTATATTGGTCTATTATTCAAGGTTTTTAAAATATTTATTTTTCGATTAGTTAAAGCAAACCAAAAACTACACATAGCCTATGCAGAATTAAAACTGACGTTATTTAAATTGAAATGGAAGCAGTGAAAAGTGAAACTCTCAAAAAATTTCGACTAGTAAATCGCCCTGGCTTTCCTCCAACAGTACTCTGAGAGGACCTGAGAGGACTTCATACAGACTAAATCCGTCCTTGACTATAGTGTCACGTAGAAAAAATATAGTAACAATCCGCTTCCATTCGCGAGTATTGAAACGATGCAGACCTATGTTATAGTAGAAAATCTGACGCGCTTTTTTAAAAATAAACTAACCCATATTAATTAAAATTGGTGATGTTTTATAAAACAAATAAATAAGCAAACAGATCAACGATATGCTTGTAAGCAGAAACCGGTTGTTCCTGGTTAGTTTCTTTCTTCAATAACTTCATCACACAAAAACGGGGTAATTTTGAATCTTAAAAAGGGTTAGTCAAATTAAGCAATTTTACAAAAACATTACAGGTAATGATAATTTGAAGACAAATTCTTATAATCTCAGGATATTTTCTTCAATTTATTTGGCATTATAGTTTGAAAATATTTGGCAAACCTGCCTTCTTCCTCATTAGGAAGAATTAGTATTAGCATTAGCAATATGGCCGTGTATAAAACCCAAGTGGTCACGTTACAGCGACGCGTTGAAGTTTTGTGAAAACTATATTATGCGATGATTTAATTTTTAGTATTTGGTAAGTATAGTTGTTATTAAATTTACATAATGTAATGTAATATTGCTTTACTGCAGACAATAATGTGTAATTTTAAACATTCTCGGGTAAAAATGCTTGTATATTGTATTTCAAACTTTTGGTTACATATCACTTTCTATACTGTATACTGTATTTACAATTGAAATTGGTATTTATTGGTATGAAGATATTTTAGGATGATTATTGAAATAAAAATTAGGGAATATCAGAAATTTATAAAAATGTAAAATTGATGCAATTTTTCATTTCATTGCTGCTACTACCACAGACTATTCTGTACCACTACAATGTCTGCGCAGCATTAAACGACTGTCGCCTATTTTATTTGTTTTGTTTCTTGGAGCAATAGTACATATTTTATATACAGTATCCCGCTATCGTTATATATTAAAAATGCATTCCGATATTTATTTCCGATCTTATTTTTAGAGGCTATTAATCTGCATTTTGCTGAGTTACAACCATCTGATTTAAGCGACATAATAATCATAAAAGCCGTCCAGGATTGGCTGCGTTGAGCTAACCAGCAGCGGCATGAAAATGAAAGTAGAAGGAAAAGTAATGAATAAGAAATAGAGTTTAAAGCATATAGCCATGGTGTTAGATTTTTTCTACTTACCTTGATGACATATTGTTCAGTTATTTATTATTTTCTGGTTTTCATATTCTCTTAAACTTAACTCATGTACTTACTATAGTTACTTAGGTATTTTTGGTTATTTACTTTTCATGATGGTAGCTGTAGCTGCAAGTTTCACCAATATATTTTATGTTTGAATATGTTAATACAAAATATATTCTGTTTTGTCGTATATTTGGAATCCATGTACTATAGTTAGTGATTTATCTTATACTTTCAGGTTACAATAATACATTTGATTTTTTAAATATTATAATTCATTATATATGCTGTTTTTTTGTTTTAAACATGAATTTCGCAGGTGCTATATTTATCGTCGTTTATTATCATTCATGTTTTATATTGATAACTATATGAGTTGCAACAACACATTTTATTTTTTAGCTATACCCACGTTAACATGATATTCTTTTTCGTTTTAAACTTTAAATGCAGGCTACTTGTGGTTTTAGTTAAGATATAAAACGAAGATGTGTAGGTATGTGTTTTCCTTATCCAATGTCTAATTGTGCATTTGTTCTCCTAGGGTTAGTTTGGCTTAGTTATTTTTAAAATTTTATTACTTGGAAATAAACGTTAATATTTGTAAAATGTCTATAATAGGTTACGTCATAGGTTTATGATCTTGAAGTGCATTTTGGACAAAAAGCGTAAACGAAACATTATTAATTGAAATTAAACGTTTTTAAACAGTGTTTTATAGACATCTTTTGACGTACAAAATATAGAGTACCATTATGGATGTCCTAAATATGTATATTTTAAATGTATATTTTTAAATAATCCAATTATGGAAAATAGACGGCTATTTAAATATGTATATTAAACATCACTTAAAAAGCATCAATATAACATTAACTATAAATCGAAAGTAGATGCATCTAAAAAAACGTTTTTTGTGCATCTAAGAATAAACGAGATATAGATTGACATTAGACATTTTAAACATGTATAACATAAGCGTTAATATTTAATTCTCAAATCTATCAAAAATAGATGTCTATTGTGCGGACATTAAATTGTCTAATAGACATCTAATATGATCATCGATAGAGTCACCGTCCCAGAGTATTTTTAACGTATTTTAGATGAAATGGTGCTTCCTGGGAAAATCTGAAAAATTTTAGTAAATTTCACCTTTGTGATTTCAAAGTCGAAACTACATTCCAAAGCGGACAAATCAAAAGTGAAGTTATCATTATCAATATTTTGGCAGCTCTTAAATACCTTTTATATAAAAATCAACGTCTCTTTTTTACTAATTAATTTTTTTTTTGATGAAGTAGAACTGATATACGATAGTAACGATTCCATGAGAACCGCTAAGTACGAGTCAGCAGAAGATTACGAACAACCGCGGAACTTCGTCAGAAAGCCGTAGTTTATATTTTTGTGTCTAGAATGTGAATATTCATTCTTTGCTTAACCATTGTACTTGTACTGACAGTATAGTGCAGAGAAAGTATAGATGTCTTTAAAAATAACCTTCGGCGAACGAATAACTTAAGTGACGCAATGGGTAGGATCGTACGGTAGTATATTTTGGCTAGTTTTTGAATCACTGAAGCCAGTTTGCCTACTTGGATTTCAACCCTCAAGTACAATCACTGAAGAATCAACGTCCGAGGACATCACCCTTGAGATTAGCTCCAGTCCTAGGAATCGCATATTCTCAGACACCACGGCAGGGCAAGGCGAGAAAGAAGTGAAAACTACGAAAAAGTAAGTGCCATTTCTTTTCGCCCCTCCTATCCCTCGATATAGGTACTTAGTTAGGGATAGTTTAGGCAGTGTATTGCTCACACGAAAAAAAATAACTTTAGACGCAAATAGCAATTTAAATGATCATTATTTTAGATGTAAGCAGCATTTGCTATGTGCATCATAATAAATGTATTCTTCACTTAATAAACAATTCAGTCTTTGAAAAATAAGGAGCGGCAATAAACTATGTAATGAAAAACCGCTTACTGATTTTAGCACGAATAAATATTACATTCAAGAAAAAGGGAAGTAAGCATATATAATAGTAGTGAGTCAATTTACACCATTTGAAATACTTACAGGTCATGTAAAATCGGTAAACCTATTTGATTTAAATGGCAATGCTAATATTTCTAGTTATATACAATCCCATAAAGAAACGTCAAATACATTGTATAAAAAGTTAGAAGAACTTAACGAAAACACCTAACTCAATATAATTTCTAAACGAAATATAGACAGATTTGAACCCCCCGACTTTCATCGCCAAAATATAGCATATGTTAAGACTAAGCACGTGGGATAGATAGACCCAAATTTAAGAAAGTGGAACTAGTCGGATAGACAGATATTAAACTACAAACAGATAAAACTTCTTATCATAAAAGATCTGCCCGAAAACCTAAAACTAATTAAAGAAAATCTTTTCAGAACCCCAGTAATGTCACTAATATTGCCGATATCTCTAGTCTTGAGACCTGAAATTAAAGCGACTATACCAGCCGACGTACAGTTAATTAATTTGGAAATTTCAATTCTAATTCCAATCCAATTAGGTACCGCCAAATTAGTTTATAATAGACATATATTCTTACATTATGTAGATTTAGGTTAGTTAATTAAGCAATATGACGGACGAAAGGGCCGTCACGGCGACTACAGCAAAGGAAAAACAAACATGCTTGCCGAAATGTTTTCATCGCACTCTACCTTAAACGTCACCCAAAGCAAGGATCTCCCCACCATATCCAGCATCAACACTACCATGGCAGAAGTTAACCCCCATGATATTCGTAAAATCCACAAAGAGCTAAACATGCAAAAGGCATCAGGACCAGATGAAATACCTATCATCGTGTTACAGAACTGCGCCAATGAACCAACACCCATTTTTCCAGAATTTTTTCCCTGTCTTACCGAAAGGAGATTTACCCATCTTTTTGGAAGGTCGCTCGAGTGCAACCTGTACCAGAAAAATGCATCAAAAACCATGCCATCAAACTATCATACAATTGTCTTGCTTCCACTAATCTCTAAAGCCATGGAACGTGTAGTCAATCAGCAACTACTCAAGTATCTCGTGACTAACAGAATAATTAGCGATAACCAAAGCGGCTTCCAGAGATCGACAGAACGACAGAAGATATATTGGCCTTTATCACTCATATATGGAGTAGGGCAATTGAGAACTACGATGAATCTCAAGCTATTGCGTTAGATATTTCGAAGGCATTCGACAGAGTTTGGCATGACGGATTGCTCAAGAAACTGGCGTCTTTCGAACTGCCAGCATCTCTCTGCAGCTGGCTTGCCAGTTTCCTCAAGAACCGATCTCTACACGTTGCAATTGATGGACATATCTCGGACACATTCACCATAAAAGCGGGAGTTCCTCAGGGCGCAATACTTTCACAATGCAGATGACAGTACCTTTATTTCTCAGTTAAGATCAGAAAATCTACGAGCGACTGAAACATATCATCGGAGACTGGAGCAAATTACAACAATTAATCAAGATCCGGAGAAAGTTGGAATTTGAGGCGACACGAGTATGGTCCAATTTAATGCTGCAAAAACCCAAGCAGCTACGTTTACCAATAAAGCCAATACGGCGTACCCTCACATCATTATGGCAGGATCGACCATTCCTTCATCCCTCATAATGGTATGACCACGTTGCTAACATCGCAAAATCAGCCTCGCAGAAGCTAGGCGCGCTAGCTCGCAACAAAAATCCATATACATCGCAGCAGCTGCTCTTGCTTTACAAAGCGCAAATAAGACCGTGCTTAGAGTAGAGCCGCACCTAAGAACACCCTAAAGCTGCTGGACTCCATTCAGAAGAGAGTTGTGCGTCTCGCCGGTGACCCGGAGTTAACTCAGGATTAACTCTTTGATTTCACTGTTCTATAGATATTTTCACGCCAGATGTTCCCTGAATTTGACCAGCATCGTTCCGCCCCCAGCAGCCCCTGTCAGACAGTCACGACAGACGGCTGCAGCGCACATGTTAGTCGTACAACTGGAAACACCTAGAACGTCGCCAGATAAAAAAGTCCTTCTTTATCTGGCGCATTGCATCGTTTTGGCACTCACTCCCAAGACATCTGTTTCCCACTCATTACAACCTACAACTATTTAAGAACCGTGTCAATCAACATCTGCGCACACACGCCGCTCCTACAGTGCCATAGGATCTCCGTTTAGTGTGTGCTACTGCCATAATAAAAAATTATATCTTAATAATTAAAAATCACTTAAACGCTTTAAACGTTTCAAATCACATGTCATATCACTAGTTATCGCAACACTCACTTTTAGGAACCCAATATTTAATACAAATAACTTTTAATAAACTCGAGAACTTACACCCACATATTCGTAACATAAGAGGATTAATAAATGTGGTGGGTAAAATAAACAAATGGTACATTGAATACTAAATTATAGGTATAATATAACACTACACATAACAAAAATCAAGAAAAACTTTAATTTGGCTTATAAACATTCCAAATATCAGTACAGTGCATAATAAATAACTTACAAGACTACATTAGCTTTCAAAGCATTGTATTGAAAGTTAATTTAGATTGTCAAAATCTAATAATGTTTTTAAATAACTTATAAAATGCAATTATGTTCGCTACACAATAGCATACTTTCGAACTCTGAATTAAAAACGAAGTCGCAGAATTTAAATTAATATATTATCTTATTATCAATTTCTGGGAACTCAATAAGTTTTTCAGACACAAAGCTAATTTTTGCTATTCATGTACATACAGGGTTATCCAACGAGGACTAGACAAGGCGATTTTTAGACTTTCCCTGTACTTTTATAAATAAAAACTGAAACAGCAATCTTATGTAATTTTCTCCCGCAAATTCCGATATGTTCAGCAAAAAACACTTAAACATCAAATAAAAGCGCTAGGGGTCACTTTGATATTTTTTTTAAATGGAACACCCTGTATATTACTAAATTTTTGGACTCTCTAGAAAAATCTAAACACATTTTGTGTATAATATCCTATACCTATCTTTAGCTGTTTACCAAATATTGACAGTTGAAAGTCAGGGATTTTGACACTTTGACAGGCTCTAAAATCTAAAGCGCACGAGATCAAAGAAAACGGTTTGCTCATTCCTATCTTGGGTTTTCATAAGCTATCGAATGATAGTAACTTTGTATTTAACCGGAGGTTTAAAAGTTCCGGTTAATTTTATCCGCAGGTTAAATTCGAAGATACTGTCAATCGATAGTTTATGAAATCACTACGTGCTGAGCCTGTGTGGTTTTATGATAGCCACTCCAGTTTTTTGTGTTCTGCACGAGGCCGTACAGGTCTTTTACTGAGTGTTTGATTATTATCTCTGGGTCTATATTTGGTTGCCCAAAGATGCTAAGTCTCCTGCGGTCCAGTGCCTCGCAGTTGATCAGGATGTGTCTGGCTATTTCCGGTTCCTTATTGCATAGTCTGCAGTTAAGGTCTCCGATATACAGACCCATTCTGTTCAGGTGTACCTTTAGGGGTGCATGGCTGGTCAAAAGACCGGTTATGATTCGCCACCGACCTCTGCTCATGAATAGCAATTTTTCGGTCCATTTTTTACATGGTAGGCCAATAAATTCCTTTCCATGGTTTTGCCTGGGAATTTCTGTCCAGTAACTTCGATGTTCTTTTCGAACCCAGTCTTTGATGTTGCTCCGGGTCATACTTTTTGGTATTCCCAGAGCCGGTTCTGGGCCGATTAGTTTTGTTTCTGATCCTCTCCTGGCGAGTTCATCAGCTTTTTCATTGCCTTCGATCCCTCTGTGACCTGGCACAGATGGATCGCAGATTAGTCTTACCGTATTCCGGTCTGCCAGGGTTTGTAGTTCTTCAAGACATTCCCACACCAGTCTTGATGACACTTCTTGGCTCAGTAGTGCTCTTAGTGCCGCTTGACTGTCCGACAATATTAGGATCCGCCAATTGTTTGTGGCCTTTTTATTATTCTCTATGGCGCACTGAAGTATGGCGTATACTTCCGCATGAAAAACAGAAGCATACATACCCAGTGCATAGTATTTGCTCTGACTTTAACTAGCAGAATAGACTCCTGATCCAGTACCAGTTGCAGTTTTTGACCCGTCTGTAAACGAGGTTTGGTCCTGCCGTCTGATAGCTGTTGGTCCATTTTCTCATTCGGTTCTACTTGGAAAGTTCACCTCGAATGATCTATTAAAACAGTATCACTTTTGCATATAGTCCGATTTCATGTTTAAAACATCTCCCCCCACAAGATCAGCGATTGCCATGTGTCCCGTCCTTCTAGTAACGGCCATTGTTTGCTGCAGTCTATGTACCCCCAGCCTGGCCTCCCCCCGAATCACAAAGTGTAGAGGCGGGAGGTCCAGGAGGGTCCCCATGGCCGCAGTTGGAGTGGTCCGCATTGCCCCCATCATTCCTAAACAGGCAAGTCTTTGTACCTTGCCAAGTTGTGAAATTGTGGTTATCTGTTCTGTCTTGAGCCATCACACAGAGAGGCGTATGCTAGGATAGGTTTTACCATCATTTTGTATGTCCAATACATCATGTCTGGTCTTAATCCCCATTGTTTCCCGTGTAAGCGTCTGGTAATCATGACTGATGCGTACTTGTCAGTA
This sequence comes from Pissodes strobi, assembly GCA_016904865.1. Classification (NCBI taxonomy): domain Eukaryota; kingdom Metazoa; phylum Arthropoda; class Insecta; order Coleoptera; family Curculionidae; genus Pissodes; species Pissodes strobi. The sequence continues at coordinate 748,712 of MU182085.1, forward strand.
GTAAAAGAGATGTTTTTTAAAATAACTTTTGGCGTACGAATTAGTTATGTTACGAAATGATTTTATCTGAAAAAAATATGTAACAATTTCAATCTCGTCTGGAGAAAACCTATATTTTAACGCAAATTTATTATTTTGATTAGTCGGAGCCACCTACTAATTTAATTTTTGATCTGCGAATGGTGGCGGTCATGATATATTTGTTGTACGACCGGGCGGCATTATTACATTCCATACATGTATTTGGCACCTAGGGGCTGTTATTGGTGAAACCATCCAAAATTTGAACTTCTATCTAATCAACGCGCAGGTGCTAAAATCGTGTACAGAATGTAATTCGGTGCCAAATTCAGGTACGGAATGTAATAAATACTTTTGCGGTGTAAGAATATTCCGAAGGCTTCAAAGAGCATGGTAGAAATTAGGAAAGGATGAGAGGCGTCTTTTAAAGACAAGCGTCTTCAAACAGCGGTTTGTAGTTAGTATTGTTTACTTCACGCATGGCCCTCCGCTTGCTTCGCTCGCTCCGGGGCGCAACCAAACAAAACTAACCCAAACTTACTCAAATTTTAAGAAAGAAACAAACACAACCTTAGAAAAATATAAAAAATTCTTGCCACTGACGAGAATCGAAACCGGGGGCAACCCGAAGCATCGTATCACAAGCAAAATATCTAGCTACTGCCGCCATCGCCACCAGGCTTGCTGAAAGCGACTCACTGGACCACAAAGACATGCTGCTCCATAAACTGTTATTACATTCCGTACCTGAATTTGGCATCGAATTATATTCCATACACGGTTTTCGCACCAGTGCGTTGATTGGATAGAGGTTGAATGGTTTAACCAATAAAAATCCCCTAGGTGCCAAATAGATGTACGTAATGTATAAAAGCGACCGGGCGCAAAATACAATTTTATGTTTTCAGGCGTAAAATACCACACGCGGGTTGTATTTTAAAATTATTAAGAATCATACAGAATACTCCAAAAAAAAAAGGTTCATGCCAAGCCTATAATATTTCTGAATTCTAGGGATCAGAACAGGTATGCCATCGTCAAGTTTTTTATATGTGTCAAAATTGGATTTTGAGATATGTATAAATCAGTAAATTAAAGTTCTAAAATGTAAGGAAACATTTTGTCTGAAAAACTCATTGTTAAATACAATATTAAAATAAAAATGCAAACTTAGGAAACTAATACATTTTAAATAAATTACTATATACAGGGTGATTAATATATGGCACTAGTGATTCATTATTTATTTAAGAATTAAGAATTGGCTTTATTTATAGTACAATTTACAAATTTTTAAATATATCATTATTAATTTGTCACGGTTGTAGGAAACAGATCACTAGCTTACTTCTATCTGGTCTAAAAAATTTAAAAATCTCATATAAAATATAACAAATAAAAAAAATTAAGAGTTGGAACGGATACTTTTTAGGGCACCCTGTACAGTATTCTGTACTTTTAAATGGTACTACGCATGCGGTGAGCCAACGTGTATATTTCTGGAATAAAGAACAAGTTGCTTCAATTTTTTTTTATTTCAAATTGTAAATAAGAGTATTTATCCTCAACTTTGGTTTGTTTGTTTAGTTCATCTGGCTATTATTTTTGGGGGTTCAAAAAGAACACCACACTTTTCCAATTATGTTCTTAATCTTCAATAGAAGCTATCTAAACTTACTTTAAAACTTATTCATGGTGATTAAGTATGAAGATTCTTATATTATCTTCTTTGAAGAGATACTGTTTATTTCATCAGTTTAAATAAAATAAAATATGACCAGAAAATGTGATCCAAAATGTGGCTAGATATATTCATTAAAGTATTATCTGTTACATGCATTTAAATGCGTATTTAATTCTATAGCTTTATTATTTATAATTGAGAGTATATTCAAGGGAAATACAGCATTTATTTACCATTTGAAACTTGTTTATTAGCCATTTTAATTCAATTCGTCTCCTTATGAATAAGACGCTTTCTAATACAGGCAGGATTCCTCTCTCAACGAAATTTGACTTGCTACAAAATGTCGATTATAGAATATACCTGAGAAGTGCCTTCAAAGGTACGAAATAAAAATATTTTATTAGCAACAGTGTCTGTTGTAATAAATTATATTGTGTTTTTTAATATACCCTATACCATATACTCATAAACTTTTATATTAATATTATGAGCTGCCCTAATTTATGAAGGGTAATGTTTTTATATTCCATCCTTTTAGCTATTCGAACATAAGAAATATTTCTGGAAATTCTTGTAATATACGTGAGAATTTCATTACCAAACCTAATTTTATATACGTGTACTTTGACAACATTCGATGGAGTAAACCTAACATTAAATGACATGTTTTAATGCCAGTTTTACGAAGCTTCCATATATTTGCAAGGGCCCTAGGCTTTTATAGAACTGATGGTGAGCACGAATTCAAGTGCAAAGCGTGATAACAGAGCGAATCTCGTTTCGATCCTGAGTTACTCGGCTGCCACCTAGCTAGAGATTTTCAGCACATAACTTATATATGCGTATTATAATAAACGAGTACGGGTGTGTGTTTAAAGAAATGTAACGTATGCGTAAAGCAAGTAAATATAACGGGCGACTCTGGAAATTATTCTAGTTACACTATATACTATTATATGAAATCCAACTCTCGTAAGCTGGAATAAAATGTATGTGCGGTTTGCGTACAGAGCACAGCAACTTAAACGGACATGTGTACAGTGTGTCCAAAAAAGTATGCAACATATGGGAAACTTCTTTATTATTGGATTCTCTGAAAATTTTATTCTTCATAAAAGTGTGTGCTTGCCCTAAAACAGTAAACGAGTATTTCAAATTTTACGTACTGCTTTTAGTGCGGACGCAAATGTCATTTTTCCGAAATCGCGTCAAGAGTAAAGTACCTTAATTTATAAAGATACAGCAAAATCTTATAAGGAAATATTCTTCCAAATTAAAAAAGTAATTTAAATATGAAATTTGAGTTAAGTACATCAATTTTTAATTTCCCATTTTTTCTCGATTTTTTTCTCAAACGTTACGCCATCGGTGAATGCTTTGTTCTTTTGTTATTAGTGTACTTGCCAAGCAACTTCAAAATTTATTTAAAGTCGACATTAGTTACATAGTTGCATAATGTTTTAGTTTTTACAGAGATAAAAGTCAGTTTAGGTATCAGTGTGTTGCAAACACATTTAAACAATTTTGGTCCAAAATAATTGTCCACAATAATTATTACAAAATACAATTAGAATGACTGACTCAATAATTAATTTCATATGTCAGAGCGAAGTAAAATTATTGCTATTTATTTGTTTTTATTCCAAATGCATGGCCTACTCTTCAAGAGCAAATATTTTAAATGGCTTTTTAGGATACTTGGGCATATTTTACTCATCGGGTGCAAAAGATAAATAAATTATTAGTTGTTTTACATGAAATGAAGAGAGTTGGGTCTATTCATGATTTTGAGTGGAAAAAATTTGGAATCAAAAGTGTTTAAATGTGTTTGCAACACACTGATACCTAAGCTGGCTAATATCTCTGGAAAAACTGCAACATTACGCAACTATGTAACTAATTTCTATCCTAAATAATTTTTGAAGTTACTTGGCAAGTATACTAATAACAAAAGAACAAAACATTCTCCAGAGGCGCAACGTTTAAGAAAAAATCGAGAAAAAAAAAGAAAAATTAAAAGTTGATGTACTTAACTCAAATTTCATATTTAGATTACTTTTTTAATTTGGAAGAACTTTTCTTTATAAGATTTTGCTGTATCTTTATAAATTAAGGTACTTTACTCTTGACGCGATTTCGGAAAAATGACATTTGCGCCCGCACTAAAAGCAGTACGGAAAATTTGAAATACTCATTTACTGTTTTAGGGCAAGCACCAACTTTTATCAAGAATAAAATTTTCTGAGAAACCAATAATAAAAAAGTTTCCCATATGTTGCATACTTTTTTGGACACACTGTATAATACCTGCATCCAGAATTATTGTTTCTGAGAACTTGAAAAATATTTGGCAGATATAACTGTGCGCGTTGCATAATAACCTGAGTTGTCGTGTTCGTGAGAGAAGATTGTTGGCCTACATGCACGGATGATCTCGCCGACTGTGAAGGACATAAAAAAGATTTCGTAAAGAAAAATGAGCGTTTTCGCAAAGGATGCTGATGTGCATCATATAATGAAAGGGGCAAAAAATATTGGACTGCATGCATGGATTATCTCGCATTCAATTATCCAATAGCAAATGCTTCTAAGTATTTTAATAAATATTTTCTTGACGCTTTTGTTATAAATAAATTAATTCTCTCAAAACCATAAATTTAGTTGTTTCTATTAACAGGAACATTTATTTGAATAATACGTTCTCATGCTCTTTGTTAATTTAAAGCGCACGCAATTATATATATGACTACCTACTTGTATTACATGAATTACAATATTTGGTCACCCCTAGCCAGGATGCACCAATAAACATTTTTATAAATAAGCATAAAGTGCTTGAGAAATGTATCTTCCTTATTTCATGTCGATGGCATTCCATATCAAAGTAAACCGAGTTTGCCTCAATAAAGAGGTTATTGATCGAGGCGCTTATAAATGTTGCTTTTATAGGTACTTCATTACGAGACCTGGAAGACACCGAACATTTTAAAGAGGATTATAGAGAACTGTCTATAGAGATTATTAAGTTTCGTTACTACCTAAATAGCATATCTGTTTCTTAATCCTACTGTTTCCAAATACACATTAATAATTGGAAATTTTAGAGCGTAATTTCAGCTAGCTACTTTAACAACTTTATTAAATGCACAGCACTACTGCAAGCGCCCTCTGTACCTATTAGCTAAGTCTCTTGGCTTACACTCAACTAATGCAAGTGCACAACAGGAAGGATTAAATATATTAGTCAGGATTGCCTTAGGTAAAATATAGTATATTCGAATCAAGTTTGTTTATTGTAAATTAGCTTATCATGCAGACAATTGTATGTTATTTATTCGACCATCTTTTCATTGACATTTTCACGTTTTCTGCAAAAAGTTGTCCTTTTTGCACTGGTTGCATGAATGTCTGTTTTTTTTTCTTTCTTGTTCTCAAAGCTATATTTCGTTCGTATAAATATTCCTTTTTTTTGCATTATTTGACGAGAAAACAGTTTGTCCAATTGTTCGGGAATATACAAAGTGATACACGAGTGAAGTCCTAAAAATACCAAACATAGACTTTAATCACCCAGTTTTTGACAAAAACTGTGTATTTTATAAAAGGGCCTTAGGAAAACTTCAATCCCGCACGGAGTATATATAGCCACCACAATTTTTCTCAAACGGACGGTCTACAGTTAATGGATTGTTTATGCATATAAATGCACAGGGTCTTCTTACACGTATCATAGAACTTAGCAACATAATGGCAAAAGTGAGTACGCTTGTGTATGCATAAGTGAATCACATATAACAAAGAAGATTGATGAAAGCGAATTTTGCATCGAATAGTTCATATATTATGAAATATTCGAGTGGATTTTGTAAATACTTTTTTAACTTTTATCCAATATTTGTTAAAACTTTCTTTATAGTATTATTTTTAAAATGAGTCATAAGACGTAGAAATCACAATCATAAATTTAATTTTTTTACCAAGTATTCTCAATCATTTCTTAAAGAATATTCTATGGTATATCTTTTTGGAATCTTTTGTGTCTAAGAAGAGTTATTGCTTTTAGGTGCATTATTTATGTTTCTTCATCTAGAGGTATTTCCGAAGGTAGTTCCCACACATCTTCTGATTTTGTTTTTAAATACTAGTTGATACAAGTCGTCCCTACAAATTATAATATGAATCGAGAAATTTAATTTTGACAACTAATTGTCGAAAGGTTTTTGAAGTGAAACTTCTTTAGCGAGAGTAAAGTCAGAAAAAATTAAACGCTTATCAAAGTGAAATGCCCCGGTAATTAAGCATGTTCCAGTATAGCTAGAGGATTGAAATTTCAAAGGCATGTAACCGCGGTAAAATGAGGATCCTGGACTAAAACTGTACCCCGTGCTCTAGTCACCGTTCTGCCGGGAGGGGGGGGGGGGGGAAAGAAAAAACTAAAATCATTAATTTCGAGAGAACAGGAACAGCTACAGGTCAGAAACGTTTATGGTTGGTGCGCCTCATGGAGGGCTACCTTTGACCATATGGGGAGACCGAAGTTCTAATGTAAAGGGATAGTTTGGGGGAAAACCGTTTTTGCCGATATCTTAGCAACGGAGCCTCGGATCGAAAGTCTGACAAGCTGTAATCAGTGGGGGGGGGGGGTTGTTGGGCCCTTAGGCACGCCCGCGTTAATGGTGAAGGTGTCTGAGATATGTCCATCAACTGCAACGTGCAGAGATCGGTTCTTAAGGAAACTCGCAAGCCAGCTGCAGAGGGAGGCTGGCAGTCCGAAGGACGGCAGTTTGTTGAGCAGTCCGTTATGACAAACTCTGTCAAATGCCTTCGAAATATCCAGCGCAATCGCTCGAGACTGTCTCTAATTCTCAAATGCCCTACTCCATATATGAGTGACATAGGCCAATATATCTCCTGCCGATCTCTCTTTGCAAAAGCCGTACTGATTATCGCTGATTATTCTGTTGTTCTCGAGGTACTTGAGTAGTTGATGATTGACTACACGTTCCATGACTTTGGAGATTATTGGAAGCAAGGTAATTGGGCGATAGTTTGAGGACGTGGTTTTCTTGCCTCTTTTGGAACAGGTTGCACTGGAGCGACTTTCCAAGAAGATGTGTAAATCCCTTTTCCGTAAGACTGAGAAAAAAGCCTGAAAAAAAGGGTGTTAGTTCGTTGGCGCAGTTCTTTAACACGATGGCAGGTATTCCGTCCGGTCCTGATGCCTTTTGCATATCTAGTTCTTTAAGGATTTTACGAATATCACGGTGATGAAACTTGACCTCTGCCATGGTAGTGTTGATATTCGATATGGTGGGGGAGCCTTGCCTTGGGGGACGTCTAAGGTATAGTGCGATGAAAACATTTTGGCGAGCATGTTTGCATTTTTCCTTGGCTGTAGTCGCCGTGATGCCACGCTCGTCTATCAAAGGTGGGAGAAACGTTTTTCTAAAGTTATTACTTACTGCCTTTGCTACCGACCAGAAATTCCTGGAGCCACTGGGGCATTGCAAAAGTTTATTTCTGATCCTTTGATTGTGTTTGTCCTTAGTTTCGTCGATCACACGTTTGCATTCGTCGCTCGCTTCGATAAAATAATTGCGATTTTCAGCAGTCTGATTTTGCTGCCAGTACTTGTAGGTTTGCTGTTTCCTACCTATAGCTCTTTCGCATCTTCTGTAGAACCTGGGCTTTCCTTTTGATGGTGACTCGATTACTTGCGTAATCTCTTCACAGCAGACTGACGGATCATCAGTTCCAAAGCAGACGTTGAGCCAAGGAAAATCTAGGTAGCACTCCCTGAGTCACAGTCAAAGTCAAAAATGCTTTATTAGTGCAAGATAATGTCCTCATTCCCAAAGCAGGTTAAAATAATTAAACAAAGTATTCCATAAAATACAGGAACAAAATAAAAACAATTTTAAAATAATCTAATAAAGTAAACTAATTTAAAGAATTAAACAACATTAAATAAACAAATTGGCACCAAACAAAACATCAATATAGGCGTACATGTTATATACTAACAATACTAAAAATGCCAAGATATATAACCTTAAAAGACGCACATAGAAAAAAAATATAAATAAAATAATAATGACTTTAATATTTATATAAGAAAATAAAGTCCCCTAAGCATTTATCTCGACATTCGCCAGCGCAGGGATATCAGCCAAAGGAGTCGGCATAAAACTCTGCCACAGTTTAGTAGGCCTTACTCACCCATAACCTTTTTAAGATACTTCTAAACAATCGCAAAACATGCAGAGATTTAATATCTGCCGGGAGATGATTATAGATTTTTTTACTTTCGTAAATTAATGATTTTTTGGTAAGGGTGCTTGTAGGAAGAGGAAGAAGAAGATTATTAGCGCCACGCGTATTGTGTAGTCCAGGAAGACGTTCCATCGAACCTATGCTCTTGTGGACTAGAGTTGCAGTCTCGAGAATAAAGAGAGATGTCCCAGTTTGCAGAATTGTAATGCCAGATTTTGCGAGGCAATGGTGGATCCTTCTGTAGAAGTGGTAATTCACAAACCGTTGCCATAAGTTTGAGGTCGGAAGTGTCTGTAATGGATCTGTTTTTTTTTAAATCGCTGTCTTCATCGCTAAGTTGGAGTTCGGCAAAATGCACTAAAATAGAAATATAATATTATCCACAATACCAATAGATAATTTTTGCACTCGACGGGCGTTTCGCTAATTATGTTAGCATCATTAGAACTTAATATCTACCAAACTCTATTTTATAGCAACTGATTGCTTAATCCAGCGAAACCAGATATAACCAATCCTGGCGTTCTACTAGTCACGCTCGATCAACCAGTACAATGAACCGACAGTACATAAAATCAAAACCTAAAAAGCACAGGTGTCTCAGATATTGTTTATGATTTTATTATGTACGTCATTTGAACAATATCATTATTTTAAAAATGAATAACTTATTGAAGTGAAACTTCTTAAGGCGCGCCAGGGATAAAATTTGAAGGTCGCGACAAAACGAGAGACCGCAGCGGTCGGTGACGCAAAACGGTCACGATATTTTATTCTGATATCTTTGTTAGTTTACGAGCAAAAAATATGGGATTTGCTCTATTACCTTGTTAAGACATAAACGAAACTTTTATAAAGAATAGGTATATTTTGCATCATTTTGGCCTACCCTTTTTGTTAATTGAGTGGTATATTTAAAAAAAATACTTGTTAACCAAATCCGTTCCGATATGTATAAGATTTTATTGTGTTATCTTTGTTAGTTTACGAGCAAAAAATTTGGGATTTGAACTTTTATGAAGAATACTTTTTTTTTCATTTATGCTTTCCCTTTTTGTTAATTGTGTGGTATATTTAAAAAAAAATCCGTTACGATATGTATAAGGCTAGGGCGCTTAAGTTTAAGAAGTTTCACTTCAGATATGCGCACATAGTGCACACACTTTTTTCTAGGATTGAGTGCTAATGTTGTCAATAAGAATCCAGCGTGGTGAGTCATTTGTTTTAATAATTTTCTTTCGTCGTTGAATTTATTTTATACTTTAATCAGTTTACGGAATCCTATCTTTGGGAGCAGCAAGATCAAATCAACTGCAGAACCATTGGATAGGGAAAAATATGTTGCCCAAAAAAGTCAAGGATCGATTTGTCGAAGAAGCGACGATGTGAACAAAATATTTTTATTAAATGAAACCATTCAACGGTACGATTAAAAAAAGATATGCGCTTAAAACCGCACGACAGAAGTGAAAGCTTCAGCAGAGCGATATTTAAAACTATCTTAAATTAAAGACGGTGCACACGCGGTAGTAGTGAAACCTTCATAAAACTATATAAGCGACCACCCATCCAACGCCTAACCACGCCGGACGGTGCTAAACTTCACTGATCGGGCAGCAACTAGTTTTAACCATTTACCCTTCACAAACATGTAACAACTGTAAACTGAGTTCTATCTCATTCTCTCGCAGGTTACATCTTATAGATCTATATATTTTTATTGGTGTCGCTTTTTTCGTTTCCTTGTTTCTGTTTCTTCCATTTCATCGAGGCTCAAATCACTCACATTCTCAACTGGCTAACGGCGCTAAAGAAGTTTGAAATTCGTATCGCTTTTTCCGCTTCCTCGTTTCCGTTTCATCCAGCATTACCTCTGTCCCGTTTCATCTAGTCTCAAATCACACCCAACTGCGCTAAAGAAGATTTAACTTCAAAAATGTTATCGCGCATTTCCTAAAAAAACTGAACGTATAATCATATAACACGCTACTGAAGTCAAACTTCTGCCTGTAACGAATGTTACATTGAAGCGCGCTCACAGCCCAAGCGATCCCCACTAATAACTCGAATACATAGCGTTGCATGTTTTCGTTATATAGCAACTCGCATGAAACGAACTTGCTCTACCGTGCGTAAAGAAGTTTCACTGCAAAAAAGAAGAGGAAAAGCTGATGCACTTTGTCTGTGTATTATAAAACAGTAAAGTACTCGCATAGGCAAAGCTGACCTTATGGATACGCTAGTAGCTATACAAAATGTTATCAAAACCACGACGATGGTACTTATCGATATTGGTTCAACTGGTGGTTTTGTGTCTGAATAATGCCTGGTTGCTCTATCCTCGTGAACGTAAGTTGTTGTTTCCAGAAAATATAACTCACGAGCTTGAAATGACACTAGTTGTACAATGAAAATTAAATGCAAATTTACTGAATTCACAGGCACAATTAAGAAAATAAAACCAGAGGTTGTTCATATGCTTCCACCTGATGTTCGTCAAGATTAAATGGATTATTTTCCAAAATATACAGCCAATGGTCGATTTCAATTGTGCGAACAGGAGAAATTCATTGGTTGTAAATGAAATAGGTTATGTTCGGCTAAAACCGAATTTTCCGAACGTCATGAATGAAACGCTTTTACTTTTATAGCATATATAGTATAATATCTTCCATTTATATTTTATAGTAATACGTTGAAAAACCTGAAAAAAAGTAAGAATTAAGAAAAAAAAACACCTAGACTCCTAACCTCAAAAATAGAAACATATTAACTATTGCTTAAAGGTGACAGAAAAATTAAGATATTTAGGTACGTCAACGCGAGCGAAGCCGCATGTAATAATTGTCCTATGTCCTTTACTATACTCTTGAAAATATCTGGGCAAAATTTCATGATATCTTACTTTTTAATGATTTTTGACAGGTATTTAAGTACATCAACGCGAGCGAAGCCGCGGGTAAAAACTGTCCTGTGTCCTTTACTATACCCTTGAAAATATCTGTAAAAAATTTCATGATGATCGGTTGAGTAGTTTACGCGTGGAAAAGAGAATTCAAACTAACCGTAGATATCAACGCGAGCGAAGCCGCGGGTAAAGTCTAAAAATGTCCTATGTCCTTTACTATACTCTTGAAAATATCCGTACAAAATATTATGATATCTTACTTTTTAATGATCTCTGGCAGTTATTTAAGTACATAAACGCGAGCGAAGCAGCCGGTAAAAACTGTCCTGTGTCCTTTACTATACTCTTGAAAATATCTGTCTGTAAAAAATATTATGATGATCGGTTGACTAGTTTACGCGTGGAAAATATGATTAAAGCTAACCGTAAAAACCAACGCGAGGGAAGCCGCGGGTAAAAATTTCATGATATCTTACTTTTTATTAATCTTTAGCAGTTATTTAAGTAAACTACCCCTATCCTGGAGTAAACTATCCCTATCCTGGTTACGACTTACACACCCAACTTAGACATAAGTTCGGAGTATGCCTTTCTGTCCGAAGCGATCTTTCATATCAACGTGAGGAAACACTCGAATCGAACATACATGACGTCATGTGGCTCCAGTTTACCGCCAAGGGATAACCAAGTTTATATGTTGTATCTATCGTCCTTCGAGCGATAGAGCTTACCAAAGCTTTTTTACAACACTAGCTACCACCCCAATTCAGAAATAATCGTTCTGGGAGACTTCAATGCCCACAATACCAACAGGCTCAAACATCAAAACAATACCAACAACGAAGGTAGAGAAGCTGAAGAATTTGACACAAGCAGCGGGCTTTTTCAACTTGTAGGCGAACCAACTCGAATCTCAGACAGGGGCGAATTCGCCGCCCTCCTGGATCTTTTTCTAACCACCAATCCTGACCAGTACACAATTACAGTTGGTGCACCATTAGGTACTTCCGAACACAAACTTATTACAACGGTTTGTGAATTGCCACTTCTACAGAAGGATCCGCCATTGCCTCTCAAAACCTGGCATTACAATTCTGGAAAGTGGGACGATCACAGGGAGTTCTACCTAGATTTTCCTTAGCTCGACGTCTGCTATGACCCGTCATCGTTAGTCTGCTGCGAAGAGATTACGCAAGTAATCTCTTCAGGAGTGGAAGCAAACATCACAAATTCCATTAAGTTACCGTTTAAAGGAAAGCCTTGGTTCGACAGAAGATGCGAAACAGCTGTAGGTAGGAAACAGCAAGCCTACAAGTATAAGTACTGGCAGCAAAATCAGACCGCTGAAAATCGCAATTATTTTGTCGAAGCGAGAAACGAATACAAACGTGCGATCGACGAAACTAAGGACAAACACAATCAAAGGATCAAGAATTTCTGGTCGGTAGCAAATACAGGGAGGGAAATGACTAATATTACACATGGTTCAAACCCTTTATTATCAAATTATTACTTATGGTGAAAGCCGAAAACTGGTAAGCCAATAAAAATGTATCTTTAAACCAGGTTAAACAGAGTTGATCCGTATTTTTGTTACTTCTATAATTTAATTGCTTTTTGAATGATATTCAAGAAAACACAGTTTTTTTGTTTTGATATAACACCACCGCATTATTCTATCAAAATCAAAGATAGAGGTTTATAGTTATATTTACTAAGTTAATCATAAAATGTGTGCTCTTTGCAAATAATATGAGTGAAAATTGGTGATAGTGAGAATGAAATTTAGAATTTAACTGTATCAAAAATTGAGAAACATGCCATAGACGTGGCAAATAATTTCTTACCGATGATCAGCAACAACATACAAACATTTTATTAATAAAAGGATAATACATTCTGAAAATTAAGTACCTATTTTTCATTATTGTAACTGGTTGTTGAAGAAATACCAACTCACATTTTTGGCCTAAGGCTCGTATCGCAATTATCACACTCGTCTTAATAGCAATCAACGCTCGATACAGATTTTTCAACAAATTAATTGAAGAGGTGATTGGAAAAAGGATAACATTCCAGTGAAGCCTGTTTGTGGGAAATCGAAAAAAACTATTTTGCGGCGAAACAGTTAATTTTACAAAAATCATTTCTATTGGTCATATGTACACATTGACAAAGTACATTTAATGTCAGAGTTCGAACGGTTTATACTTATTAGCTTACTACATATTTGTATTTAAAAGTACAAAAATTTTATCCTTTTTCCACTCAAAATAGAAAAAGTTAACTAAATAAAATAAAAAGGGCATATATATAATCACTAGATTTTATTTAAGAAACAAACACTAAACAAATAATATTCATATGCTTTTCAATCTTCTGCGTCACTGGTCTCTGTGTTTGTTGTGGGATTTGTCAGTATTTCATTATAAAAGGCCTTGTAATCTTCGGGTATGTAATGCACTATTTTGGAAACATCTTCTAGCTTCTTAGAGTCGATAGGAACTTTTCCATTGTTAGAGTTTGAATTGGAAAGCTCCACATTGTCTTGTTTCTTCATATTAAAAATACCATAGGTGAAACCATCAATGAATTCATATGGAATATTATCCTTTTTCCGCTCAACAACAAAATTATTAACCGGTGGAGCCGGCGATTTTATCGTTTTTGCGCTCAGCGGATAGATAATACAGATATTCATAGAATAGCTATCTCACTTTAATTCGCCATATTTTTGGAATATTATCCTTTTTCCAATCACCCATTCAATTGTTTTCTTATTATATACGTCTTCTTTCAGTGTATAAGGTGATTGAAAACGAAAAAGCTTCAAGTGCCGGATTTTAAATACCGTCGCTTCTCCATGAAATTGCGGTTCTCGGGCCAAAACTCTTTCTTCTACTTATCAAGTACAAGTGTCATTTTAAGGAAAATTATTTTTATAATTTGTAGTGCCCCGAGGCATTTTTCGTAAATGAGACACAATGCCATATCATTTAGATTTAAATCAAAATTAGGTGCTTCCTTTGCGTTCAAGTCAGACTTACGATTTGAAAGTTAGCTATTATAAACTACGCCCAGTCTTATTTTTGCAACGGGGAAAACTAGGTCAGGTCCAATTGACGTTATCTCCCCCTCTATTTCCCGGCTTTTCATAGATGTCGTCAAGTCTACTTGCTTCTTAGTTTCTGATGCATTTGGAGAGCCCGAAATAAATCTTGGTGATATATGGGAAATAGGAGTAATTATTTCTAAACGGGTATTTCTAAGAAAAGCCTTACTTCTTTTCCTATTTAAGTTAAGTAGTTTTTAGGTATTTATTATAATCTGACTGAAACATTTATTTTAATTTAAAAATATATGCAGCATGTACCAGAAATAAACTTAAAACAGTACCTTGGTGAGAAATATTGTTTAGTTCTTTTTTTTTTAATTTATGTAATAACTAATATTTAGCTCTAGTTAATTTGCGGACTTGGTATTGTGCATATTTTGTATTTAAAACTCCTTATGGCTTTTATCAAAACAACCTGTACATAAAAGCACAGAAAATATAGTTATATTTTCTGTGATAAAAGCAACAAAATATGATATGATCAAATGCGTAGTTTTTCATTTCGCACGAACCAGCAGAACTAATCATTTTTTAATGCTATTTAAAATGTTTTTTTTTTATTCAATAACCCTAAGTAAGGATAGCCACACTTTAAAATGTCAATCTGATAGTGATGTAACCTCTCATGAATCGACAAAGGTCCAGCGCTCTCATCAGTTGTCACAAAATAGTATTTCAAGTAAGTTCTTTGGGATTTAATAGTTGACCAAATACTTCCTCGGTTCGAGCTGAAGAATACCCAGATCCAAGTTAAGTCGCAACAGCCATATCTGTTATTGGAGCCGAGCATCTAAATAAAGATGAAGAGCCCAATAGACGCACTGATTTAACAAATTTATTTCCGCATGCTCTTATGTTAGTCGAAAAAAATACGAAAATGTCGTCGATTTTCTTACATTTAATGGTAATATTAAGCAACTTCGACGAAGGTTCTTTAGCTGATGATGTAATTCGAAAAACTAA
>MU182085.1:763688-775891 GCA_016904865.1 Pissodes strobi
TATCGAAAACCACCACAATTCTGCTAATAGGTCAGGGTTTGTCATATCTGCTGATGGCATAATTATTGAAGAGGCTCCCGCTTTTGTGCCGTAATTGCCGACGCCTGTCGACCGCAATGGAAACGGTCGGGTGCCAAAAGGTTAATTATTAAAATCAATTTCGACGGGGGTATTACTTACTTTGATGATAAATATTGCAACAGTTATTAACAAGAAGGCATTAGTACCACTAAGTGTTCTTAAATAATTGTTCAAAGATTTATATTAATAATTGTATTTTGTAATTCGGAAAAAACGAAGCTACTTATCGAACTTTAATTTCATTGAAGTTTGGAATGTGACCAGTAATGTATGTGTGCTCAGATAAAGCAGAAGTCTATTTATGAAGTCTGATGTCACTTTTATGCTTTACAAAATCTAAAAAAAAAAGAATTTTATGTTCAGAAATTCTTTTTTTTTTAGGTTTTGTAATTTTTTGTTTGTCCAATATACTTTCTATCACAATTATTACAGAAATTGGGTATACTAAATTTTTGTATTTTAAAGTAATATTCTTATTTTTAATTCTGGTTATACTTACCAGTCGATTATACATTTTTTAAGGCAAATTTTATAGGTTCATTTCTAAAAATGTTATTTATTTATGTTATCATTAATATTATTGTTGATGTTATTTCAATACATTCTAATGTTAAAAAGTAATTTGTTAAGAAAATTTGACGTATAGCAATTATCTACAAGGATGTGTTCAAGTTTGTGTACATTCCTATTTATTGAAGAAGGATGTACTAAATTTATTATTGATCAAATTAAAAGCAACAATATTGATAAAATTAACAAATTGAAAAATTAAAGCATTAATAAAATTAAATCTAAAGATTCATGGATTAAAAATTTTACCAATAATAATATTTCAGATTACATAAAAAACTCTTTAGCACTAGGTGATAAATATTGTGTTTTGGTTATTTCGATTCCTAAAAAAAGGATCGGATATTGAAAATATTATCTATGGATTTAATATTAGTAAAAATAATTTATTTAGAGCTAAACGTACAAACATCATCAGTAATTATTTACACTTTAATAAAGATATAGATCATTTAATGTTAATGACTTACTTGAAGATAACGTATTTTATTATTAAGTTTAAAATGATCCAACCAATGAAACAGGAAATAATTCTAATCTAATTAAAACTACATTTAAAGCAAATATGATTGACGAAATTACATAAAAAACTAATAAATTACAGTTCAATATGTCAAAATTCTATGGATTACCTTAAATTCATAAACTTACTATATCTCTAAGACCTAATGTTTCTTATGTTAAAGCATCCAATAAGAAATTAACAGATTTCATATCTATTATTTTGACAACTTCATACGATAAATCTAATAGCTATTATATTCTTTTGAATGTTCAAAGTGTACAAATAACCTGCCAATCATACATTAATCAGTCTAGACGTTAAATCACTCTTCACCCACAAACTAGGACGATCTAAGAGAATTCTACCTAGATTTTCCTTGGCTCGACGTTTGATTTGAAACCGACGATCCGTCAGTCTGCTGCGAAGGAATTACGCAAGTAATCTCAGGAAAGAAAGCATACATCCCAAATTCCAACAAGTTACCGTTAAAAGATCGGTTAAAAGCAAAGCCCTAGTTTAACAGAAGATGCGAAAGAGCTGTAGATAGGAAACAGCAAGCCTACAAGTATTGGCAGCAATGCCAGACCGCTAAAAATCTCAATTATTTTGCCGAAGCGAGAAACGAATACAAACGTGTGATTGACGAAACCAAGGACAAATGCAATCAAAGCATCAGGAATGAACTTTTGCAACTTCTGCAATGCCCCAGTGACTCCAGGATGTTCTGGTTGGTAGCAAAGACAGTAAGTAATAACTTTACAAAAACGTCTCTCCCACCTTTGACAGACCAACGCGGACAGCCAAGGAAAAAGCAAGCATGCCCGCCAAAACATATTCTTCACACTTTACCTTAAGCGTTCCCCAAGGCAAGGCTCTCGCCACCATATCCAACATCAACACTACCATGGCAGAAGTTTAATTCATCACCGTGATATTCCTAAAATCTTCAAAGAATTAGATAGGCAAAAGGCATTAGAACCGGACGGAATACCTGCTAACGTGTTAAAGAATTGCACCAACTACACCAACTAACACCCATTTTTTCGAGACTTTCTCCTCTGTCTTACCGAAAAGGGATTTACTCATCTTCTGCAACGAGTTCCAAAAAAGGCAAGAACACCACGCCATCAAACTATGCCCAACTGCCTTGCTTCCACTAATTTCCAAAGTCATGGAACGTGTCGTCCATCAGCAACTATTCAAGTATCTCGAGACCAACAAAATAATTAGCGATAACCAATACGGCTTTCCCAAACAACGATCGACATGAGGTATATTAGCCTATATCACTCATATGTGGAGTAGGACAATTGAGAATTACGGAGAATATCGAGCGATTGCATTGGTAATTCGAAGGTATTAGATATGACGGATTTCTCAACAAACTTCCGTTCTTCGGACTGCCAGCGCAGTGTCTCGCTGCAGCTGGCTTGCCAGTTTCCTTAGAACTGATCCCCACATGCTACAATTGATGGACACATCTCAGACATTCATCAATATCGCGGGCGTGCCTCAGAGCGTAATACTTCGACCAACTCTCTGTTTCATCTATATCAATGACCCGCTGACCGAAGTCAGGAATTACAGTTTTGCAGATGACAGTACCTTTATCTCCCAATTTAGACCAGCGAAACGTCTACCAGCGACTGAGACTTATCACCGTAGACACGAGCAGATTACACTAATTAACTAAGATGTGGTGAGAGTTTGAACTTCGGGCGATAGAAATTTGGTCCAGTTCAATGCAGCAAAAACCCAAGCAGCCACGTTTACCAACAAATCCAATACGGCGGACCCTGAATTCCTTCATCCTCGTCAATCGGACTACTAGGTTTCTCGGTTATCAACAATATGTCCTGGCATGACCACGTTGCTTGCATCACAGAAGCTTGGTGCGCTATTTCGCAACAAAAATCTCTATACACCGCAGCAGCTGCTCTTTCTCTGCAAAGCGCAAATAAGACCGTGCTTAGAATATTGCTCACACATCGAAGGTTCAGCAACAAAGCACACCCAAAAGCTAATGGATTTCATTCAGAAGAGAGCTGTGCATCTCGTCGGCGACCCGGAGTTAATCCGGGAATTGGAAGCGCCATATGATCTCACTTTAATGTGTGTGTCACTGCTATATAAAATACCATTTATTTTAGTCATCAATAGTAACAATAAACATTGGGCCAGTATGTCTGATAATTGTAAGATAAATGATATGTTCATTAAAATAATAAACTTTGTCTTTAATTCAAATAGTTTTTCTTTTAGTAATAAATTTTATAAACTAGTTTTTGAACACACAATGGGTAGTTCTATTTCTCCAATCATTGATCAATATGTAATAAATAATTTCTTAGATCGATGTTTAGAAAATTTAACTTTTCAACCAATTTGTTGCTGATATTATTTGCTGCATTCCTAGTGATAAAATATATTAAATTTTTTTAGTTTTTAATAATTACCACCCAGAATAACAATTTACTATTGAAAAAGAAGTGAACAATCAAATACGTTTTTTAGATACAATGATAATTAAACAAAATAATAATATTTTAATTATCGATTGGTACAGGTTTTAAATCCTGTCCACTTGAAAAAATAATTTAGTTTTGGCTTTAAAAATAAAATAATAAGCCTAGTGCATCCATTACACAAACTTAAAGACATCCTTGTAGCTAATTGCTACCCATTAAATTTTCTAAATAAATTAATTTTGATATTTGAATTAATAATAGTACCATCAACAATAATATTAATGGTAACATAAATAATGATATTTCACATATTTCTTAAGCTTCTTTTCCAAATATTAAAGGACTCACTCCGAAAATAATTAAAATTTTTTTAAATTAACCTGTAAAATTAGCCTTAAAAATGCGAAATCGATTCGTAATTTATATTCAAATTTAAAAGGTAAAACTATTACTTTAAATTACTCAAATTTAGTATACTCAATTCCATGTAATATTTGTGATAAAAATATGTAAGGCAAACATCACAAAATTTTAAAAACTGAATTTCTGGACCTAAATGTGACATCAAACTTAAAAAAAAAACAGTCTGCTTTATCTGAACACACATTTATTACTGTCCACATACCAAACTTCAATGCAATTAAAATTCTCCATAAAGAAAAAAATTTAAATAAAAGGTTATTTTTAGAAATGGTTGAAATCCATAAAATAAACTCTATGAATAAGATAACTGAAATTGATGATTTAAGCTCTATTTACTCTTATATATTGTCAATAAATCACAGATAATTTTATGCCAATACACCTTACCATTATTATTAAATCAATAACATCAAATAACAAGTATTCTAACAACACACCTTGTAAATTATTTATTTTGAAACAAAGTAGATTGACTTTTGACCGTTTTTATATAGATCTAGAGGATATTCTAATATTTTACCAATTTTTAGCACAGTTTTTAAATGCTATAAATCAAAAAATTAAATTTTACTACACTTGATTGTAAGTTACCACAAAATTGCTATATAATATACATTATTATATAAAAATTAGCCCTGACAAAGGTCACGATACTGCCCAAAAGTTTGGATACAAAACAAATTATGTCTTTTAATAAATCCATAATAATTCTACTTATATAAATTCAGTTCAAGCACCAAGAGCCCACCCATCCTCGGGGGCATTGATGCGAGGTTGCCGTCGACTGAAGGATTAGGGGGGGGGGGGGGGGCTATCTTGGGACACATCTAAGGATATTATAACCTTATTTATGTTGCTGCAATGTTTGCATCACGAGATAGTGTCGGTATTCGTTATTTAAAATTTCTCGAAACTTCTCAGACAACTTCCAATCCATAGACTGATCTTACTGTCAGTCTGGAGAGATGAAGGCGGGCCCATCGAAGCCTTCCTCACTGTACGAGAGAAATTTCAATTTGCAGTCGCCACAGAACGTCTATCAGTAGCAAGCTGAATCAAATACACCACGAGGTTAGTGGGCGATAGATTTGTCTTGAGCAAAAAATTTAGTACACTCTATAGGCACGGTATAAATAAGTATATACGGTAGGTTCACTCGAGACAAATTTCCAATTTCGCCGACAGTTTTTACCTTCGAAGCGAATCCGGATCAATCTCGTTCGCGGCCAGTTGTGGCTACACTACGAGGGTGAATTTACGGTCAATGTGCAAACGCCTTGATATTCTGTACTGTTGGGTCGCTTTGAATTAAATAATTTAAGATCGCTACTATGGCGAGATATTGTTGTCCGGATAATTATTGTATTACAAAAGTGGGTGACGGATTTTCATTTTTTAGATGCCCCAAAGGCCCTATCAGTTAAGATTTATAATAATTTTTGAATAATATGCAGTTTTTCAATTACACGTATAATCGGTTTAACAAAAAATATGTCTTTATTAAAATTTTGTTATTTACCTATATATGGATAAAGACAATAGTGAGAAAAGAAAACAATTACGGCAAAAATAAAATGCCCGTCACCACTAGCGTGAGCAAAAATCCGTTTATGTTTTAATAATGGCGAATTTTTCACATGACCTTTTGTGTTTTTAAAGCAACTCTTATATTTTAACATTGAAAATGTTTCTATTATCCTAGTAGGTATAGGGCCTCAAATCGTAAAAAAGTACATGCTACATTTGACACATGACATCATACGCGTGTGAGATCGTGTTAGTTTATTTACTTAAACTTAAATTTGATTTATAAGGTATCGGATTCGATTAAAATGACTAAAATAAATTGGAACTAACTGAAACTCACCGAAAGTTGATTGAATGACTAACCAAAACTCGCCAATAGTAACCAATACAGGCTTAAACGTACCGGTACAGGTTACGAAAATTAAATTAAGTTAAAACTAACCAAAACGAACGGAATTTTAGCGACTAACCAAAACTAACCAAAAACATTAAATTTGATTATAACGTATCGGAACCGATTCAAATGACTAGAATAAATTGGAACTAACTGAAAGTAATCGAAAGTTGATTGAAAAACTAACCAAAAGTAACTAAAAGCACCAAAAAGAGCTAAAACGTATCGGAACAGATTAGAAATATTAAAGTAAGTTGAAACTAACCCAAAGTAACCGAATTTTGGCGACTAACCAAAAACATTAAAATTGGTTATAAAGTATCGGAATCGGTTCAAATGACTAATATAAATTGAAACTAACTGTAATTAACAAAAAGTAGATTGCATGACTAATCAAAACTAGCCAAAGTAACCGAAAGCACTAAGAGCTTAAACCTATCGGAACAGATTAAAACTATTAAAGTTAGTTGAAACTAACCCAAATTAACCTAATTTTGGATACTGACATAATTTTACCAAAAACATTTATATTGGTTATAATGTATCGGAACCGCTTCAAATGAGTAAAATAAACTGAAGCTAACTGAAAGTAACCGAAATGACTTGAATGACTAGCCAAAAGAAACTAAAAGCACCGAAATTGGCTAAAACGTATCGTAATAGATTAAAAATATTGGAGTAAGATAAAATTAACCCAAATTAGCCGAATTTTGGGACTAACCTTAACTAACCAAAAGCAGTAAAATTGATAATAACGTATTGGAACCGGTTCAAATGACTATAATAAATTGAAACTAACTGAAATTAACCGAAAGTTGATTGAACAACAAAGCTAACCAAAAGTAACCAAAAAAGCGAAAACATGAATCAAAATAGATTAAAAATATTAAAGTAAGTTGAAACTCACTTAAATTAGCCGAATTTCGGTGACTAACTAAAATTAACCAAAAACATTAAAATTAATTATTCTCGTAACGTATTGGAACCGGTTCAAATTCTAAAATATATAAAAACCAACTAAAACTAACAGAAATCTGATTGAATGACAAACCAAAACTAATCAAAAGTAACCAAAAGCACTAAAACGTATCGGAATAGGTTACAAAAATTAAAGTAAGTTAAAACTAACACAAACGAGCAGAACTTTGGCGACTAACCAAAAGTAACGAAAAACACTAAATTTGATTATAACGTCGGTTCAAATGACTAAAATAAATAGGATCTAACTGAGACTAACCGAAAATTAATTAAACGGCTAAACAAAACTAACTAAAACTAACCAAAAGCGAAAGAACGGGCTAGAACAATTCGGAACAGGTTAGAATTATTATCTATCACAACGTCATGGCTAGTTATATATTATTAGATTTTCCTATCTATAAGTGGAGGGTAATTTTTTAGGTTTTCATATCCGCACCTTTTCTTATTTTTTTATAATTATGTTAAAAAATATTATAATGTTAAATAGGCATTTCTTTAATTAGTTAGTTTTAATTCATTTTGGTCACTTGAACCGACTCCGATACGTTACAATCAAATTTAATATTTTCGGTTAGTTTTGGTTAGTCGCCAAAATTCAGTTAATTTAAGTTAATTTTAACTTACTTTAATATTTTTAATTTGCGCGATACTGTTTAGCCCTTTTTGGTGCTTTTGGTTAGTTGTTCAATCAACTTTCGGTTAGTTTCAGTTAGCTCCAATTTATTTTAGTAATTTGAACCGGATCCGATACGTTATAACCAATTTTAATGTATTTGGTTAGTTTTGGTTAGCTGCAAAAGTTCGGATCATTTCAGTTAGTCTTACTTTAATTTTTTTAATCTGTTCTGATACATTTAGTTCTTTTTGGTGCTTTTGACTACTTTTGGTTAGTTTGGGTTAGAAGTTCATCACGCATACGACATCATGTGTGGCAAATGTAGCATGCACTTTTTCGCAATTTGTTGCCCCATAACAGCAAAACAGAAACATTTTCAATGTTAAAAGTACTACGGCAGACCTAGCGCGATGAGAGAAATTCTCACAAATGCAGCCAATCACTTGAGAAATGCACCCGGTTAATTGGCCATGTTAAAGCGGACGCCAAATAAGTCAGCTAGATTAGTGGAGGGCAGCTCTGTTCGCAAAGCCATCTCCGAAAACTGACGATTTCGCAGAAAATGTAAGAGAAATACTCGTAGCGCCAGTAATGAAGTGTTAAGACCTTTAAGAAGCTATAAATTTACTTTACTAGCTTAATATGTCCTTTTTATATTTAAATTCCCACAGTATTTGTCAGGTACTTTGAACCTTGTGCTTTATACATGTTTTAATAGATGAATCAAGTTACAAAGTGTCAAATATATTATTTTAATAGGTATTACCTTTATTTATAATGTTTTTGAATTTAGTATACGTTACTATTTTGTATAACTTTATTACATAGTTTTATTCATTTGAATCACATATTAAAAATTACCTTAATCGCCCTTTGAAATATCGTGTATCAAATAATAACCGAGGAAATAATTTTGCATCAGCTAATACTTTTTAATCTCCCCTCACAGACTGTTCGCTGCAGGTAGAGAAAAAACTAATTTTTTACCGTGCTGCGGCTTTTGCGTTTGATCCAAAAACATGAAACGATTTTTGCTGAGTGAATCTACTCGATATTATTTGTACTCTGCTATAGGTGATTCTAAAGTTCAACCTGAATGCGGGGACCACAAAATTAATTTAAAAGTTTATATTAAATGAAAACAACTTGCAACTTACCTTTTTTATAAGGGGGGCGTAAACGTCGCTAATCAAATGCTTTATAGAACAATGGCAAGTGGGGAAAGAGCTCTAGATGGGTCTACTTATGCTTTTAAATTTAATTATTGATTTTTTATTAAGTGTTTAATTATTTGTCTCTTTTATGTCAATATACAAAATTTGAATTTCGTCCTTAAATTTTATAATAAGTTTAAAAAGTGCCAAAAGAGCTTAGCAGGGAAGAAAGGATTGTCAACAAGTACTAGTCGGTAGTTGTATTTCTTAAATATCTACGACCCGAACCTAATCATATTACATATTACCTAATTTTGGCTAAGTCTTATACAAAAATCAGTAATTGGAATGATTACTATTGCCAACAAGAATTGGGATACCCTTTATCATTGAAATTTCCTGTGCTAAATTTTTATGTCAAATGATTGTTTAAAATGTGCCCCACCTTACTGTATATACCTTATGTACGCAACATGTGAATCCAAATCTCTAATCTAGTATTTTTGATATAACAAATTTTATTTGATGTTTTGTCTAATGAACAGTTACTAACTAGTCGAAGACATTTTCACTAATATTATACACGTACTAGTGGATTTGACTCTTTGAGAATTCTCGCTCTGCACGCGAGATTTGAAAAACGCGATTCGAAAACTTAAAGGTTCCTCGAACTCGAATTTCATTTGAATTTAACAAGGATCGCAATTAAAGTGTCTTTTGACCACGACGGTCTCTAGTCGCTAGTTTTGGTTTCGATCACCTCAAGAGAGGTAGTGGGAAAATTACCAGGGTAGAGTTTTGCAAAATACTTGTTTCTCGGCGCTTTTTGGAATTCATTTGGGTGTGTTTAGTATGTGACTGCCAATTCCTGGCGAGCTTAGTGAAGTCTGCTTCGGCAGATCATCTCTTAATGTGTGCTGTGGGAATTTCGCAGTTAATATGTGTGTGCATTTTAGACCTAACTATTCCTCGAACGCGGCTTTCAGTGTTGAGACCGCGCTGGTTTTGTATGGTATACGAGCTACTGATAAAAAAACCTTTGCTTCTCTTACTGAGTTAGCTCTAGCCGCAGCAATGCAGCGCCACTCGCTCCCGTTCACATTTGCCTAACTTATCACTGTTTGAATTACGCCCCAGCCTTTTAGGTTAAGCACTATGTTCCTTTTTCGGGTCCCATGACTTTTCACTGTTCATCGGTAGACCGAGTGGCGAAAGAATGTTGGAGTCAAGAAAGTCTCTAGTTACCGTAACCAACCTAGCCTTCAACAATGTTTAACTACGACCAGTATGAAGGACTAGAGGGGTACACACTCAAATTAGCGGGACCCAAACATGTGGACTGGCTCAACAAACAATTTTTCGCACGAAATTATTCCAGAGTGAGCTTTGCAGTTGAAGCACAAGAATAAATTCTTGTGGTTGAAGGTAGTACTTAGTCACTTAACAAGGCTTAATCAATTACACTTACCTCCCGTCTGAAAAATTTCTTTCTCTGGTAAAATTCTTCCCAGTCCGGAAATTCAGTATTCTCAGAAAGCTCATTAAAATCAGTGGAGGCTGATTCGGTACCAGTTGAGAATGCTGATCCTACAATGCTTCAGGGCTTCTTTGGATCGTCCGGATCTTTTTACAGTCCTCCATTTTTTCAAGCTTGTAGAAAATTCAGCCCGTGCCTAGTGGCCAAAAATCTCGAAAAGTCCCATAAATTCCTTTTAGAGACTGGGGACTAAAGGGATGAGTTGTTAGTTTCCTGAAGATTAACTGTTGTTAGTTTCCTGAAGATTAACTATGGCGTTCCCTTGGCAGTTCCAAAGTGATTTATTGCCTCTAACGTTTTCGAGATCTGAACTGCAATGAACATAATTTTAATTCTAGCGATGCGCGTTCAGGGCTGGATCTTCCCATACAACCGTGTTCAGATAATGTGACCGGCAGCGGGCGGCGGCGGCGGCGCGGCGCGGCGTTAAAATTTCGTCGCCCCAATTCTAGGAATGATGGATGCCAGTAGGAGAAATCGCCAAATTCTTAAGCGGCTGTTACATTTTTGGTCAGTGGCGTCTTTACAGCATAAGTGTGCGGCCACACATAAGACGGACCGCGGATCGGCGAGGAGAGCGGGGAGGACAGCGAAGCGTTCAATTAAATGAAAGTCAACGTTTGCGGACACACATACGTCGGAGCGCAGAGCGGATTTACGCGTACTTACTAGATAGTAGCGGAGCGTTCAAATTTATTTAATATTTTCGCGCGTACTTGTGTCATTTCCAGTTGAAGATTGCGGATGCGGAGGTCGAAATATTTAAAAAAAAATTAATTGTGATACTTTAATTAGTGAGGTGTTTGCTCGTCGACCAATTTGGATGATGAAATTCTCCATGAGTTTCTCTACTCTTGTAAATATCATGAACCCAAACCCCCCTTTATTAAATAAAATCCTGAATTTAAGTATGGAATTTTCCATTAAATATAAATTATTAGCCAGAGACATTTTCGTGCTGCTTCACCACCGTTTCTATAAACAACTAAAATTTTCTATATTGTTTATACGAATTAAAATAAGCCTTCAAATACGCGACATGTGTAGCCAGAGTCCGAACCCCTCTCCGTCATCCGCTGCGCTACCATCTCCGCTACCAGCTTCATGTGTGGCCGCAGACTAACATATAATTTACTAGATATTATCGGAATTTTTGATCCTCAATTTGCAAAGTAAAAGTTCCTAAAAAAGTAATAAACATAATAAAATTTGAAAACATATGAAAGTTTAAGTCGTTGCGACTCTTTAAAGCTTCCCGCTAGCAAAAAAAACTTGGACAGATTAGTAATAATTAACGTGAATATCTCCCGATTTCTTCTTTAGTTTGAATTTAAAGTTTGTTTCTAAGTTGTAAGTGCATCAAGTTCGCTTTTCATTAAGACTATTAAAGAAAGCTTTATGCAAATATCGCTCTTTTTAAAGGTATTAAAAAGATTAGAAGTGGAAGGAATAGTTTGAGAAATAGGCATTTTAGCGACCGGTATGATCCACATTGGATTTTATGTTGCTCACTGAAGGCAACAAGCAAGACATCTCTTAAAAGTTTACTGAACCAGGTGAATGCATGAAAATTATGTTGATAAATCATTATTGACATTTCCATGATGGAATTTGAATATTGTCGATGGATGGCCCCAATTATCATGTTATAATGCCAGCAGCAGGATCATCGGGCGCAGAACTGTAAATGTGATTATGGTAGAGGCCAATTGCTAATATGGTAATGAGTATGCATTGTGCATACAGTGCCAATTTTATCAGGAATTAAAACAGATATAAATAAAAAATTGTATTTATTTATACATGGGGAACAGAGGGAATTTAGATGAGGACATAATAACGTTACATTTAAATTACAGTTGTTTTATTTAATATGCTCACATTCTATGTGTATGTTTAGTGGTACCTAAGTTCGTTTGATCGTAAGCCAATAATTAACCTTTATAT